>CAJHZI010000240.1:2077500-2190000 GCA_905160935.1 Enchytraeus crypticus | reverse complement strand
GACTTTAAATATTTTGGATCTACAAGACAGCATGATTGGGAGTTGGAAAATTAGGTAACTAATTGGACCCGGATTGGATGGGAAAGTGCAAGGCAACTAGAGGAGTGTTGTATGATAGAAAAACCTCTAAAATTGAAAAATTTATTTTATAGCTCTGTGATAACTTCAGCCCATATATATATATGGTTCCAAGTGTTCGGCATTACAAAGGAACATGTGCATTGTTTGTATTTGGCATAAATGAGGAAGTTGTATCTAATGTGTGCAGTGCTGTAGCCTGAACCCCACCCCCCCCGAAGTTTTCTTAGGTCCCCGAAGGGGAACTAAGAAAAAAAACACATGCAGGCCTATAATATAAATGTATATATTATATAAAATATATAATAATAAATATACATATAATAATTATAATATATATAATGAAATATATTATATTTCATATATAATTATATATATATATAATTATAATATACATATAATAATTATATATTTTATATATATATATATATATATATATATATATATATATATATATATAATATATATATATCTCATTACCCGTGATCTGCTCGGGTGTGGTTTAACCTCTGCAGAATTGGGTAACCGGAAACAATCTGCCGCGTGTACGTAAGAGGCGACTAAAGCAGGAGCTGAGAATGGCAAGGGGTGACCCACCTCGCCATGAATTATTTTCCCCCAGGAATCAATGGTAATAAATCCACCTAACTAAGAAAGGCAACGGCAAACCATCACAGAAGCCATTTTTCTCAAGCTATAGACTAGAAAAGGTATGGAAAGGCATAGACTTTGTGAAGGGATTAACTTCTTGATCTAAAGAGTGCTCTTATGGAGCGAGAAAACAGACTTTGAGTATGAATATGTACCTTGAACCTGCCACTTGACAGTGCACTGAAGAAGATTTATAATAAATATCGTAATCGAGAGATGGCGGTATAACTCTTTCTATATGATTGCGGCTTGTTTTAATAACGACTTGCGAAGGCTACCTATAGGGTGCAGAGTTCGAACCCTGGCTGAGACAGAAGTATTGGATGGTGTAATTCTGCAATTACTACTACGTTACAGAAATAGACAAGTCCTTACAAAACAATTTAATCACACACATTCTTATCACTTATACACACTCAACAATGGTCATTAAACTTTATAGTTCCTCATGCATACTTGCTAGTTCGGTCTGTTTATGATATTTGTATATCTTACATTGGAACGTAGACATAACAACAAGATAACTACCTGTGAGGAGAAGGTCTTGTACACGACAACACTCACACCGACAGTGTACTCTACTCGAAAATTCGAATCGACCACTTCGACCGAATCAACTACTTTTTTGAAATGGTATAATTTCGTCAATTTTCGTCAGAAAAGATTCAAACCGATATCGATGGATAGAGAATGGCGCACTGCATCAAATGTATTCGAAAAGAAATAAATTTAACGCATATTTAGGCGCTCAGAGGTTTTCAGAATTGGCGACGATTACTATATCACTCTATATCTGAAATAGAATTTTTTTAAATGTTATAATTTCGTCAATTTTCGTCAGAAATGATTGAAACTGATATCAATGGATAGAGAATGGCGCACTGCATCAAATGTATTCGAAAAGGAATACATTTAAAGCATAGTTAGGCGCTGAGAGGTTTTCAGAATTACCGACGATTACTATATCACTCTATATTTGAAATAGAATTTTTTGAAATGTTATAATTTCGTCAGTTTTCGTCAGAAATGATTGAAACTGATATCGATGGATAGAGAATGACACACTACATGACAAATACTCGAAAAGGAATAAATTTAGTGCTTATTTCGGCGCTCAGAGGTTTTCAGAATTCGCGTCGATTCCTCTATTACTATATCTACAATTGCAATTCTTGAAATGTTATAATTTCGTCAATTTTCGTCTGAAATGATTGACACTGGTGTCGATGGATAGAGAATAGCGCACTGCATCAAATGTATTCGAAAAGGAATACATTTAACGCATAGTTAGGCGCTGAGAGGTTTTCAGAATTACCGACGATTACTATATCACTCTATATTTGAAATAGAATTTTTTGAAATGTTATAATTTCGTCAATTTTCGTCAGAAATGATTGAAACTGATATCGATGGATAGAGAATGGCGCACTGCATGAAAGATATTTGAAAAGAAATACATTTAACGCATAGTTAGGCGCTGAGAGGTTTTCAGAATTACCGACGATTACTATATCACTCTATATTTGAAATAGAATTTTTTGAAATGTTATAATTTCGTCAATTTTCGTCAGAAATGATTGAAACTGATATCGATGGATAGAGAATGGCGTACTGCATCAAATGTATTCGAAAAGGAATACATTTAACGCATATTTTGTGGCTCAGAGGTTTTCAGAATTCGCGTCGATTCCTCTATTACTATATGTATAATAGTAATTTTTGAAATGTTACAATTTCGTCAATTTTCATCAGAAATGATTGAAAGCGATATCGATGGATAGAGAATGAAGCATTTCATTATATACGATCAAAAATGGTTTCTATTAAGGCTCAATGTTGTCAGGATATAAAATTTTATTTGAAAAATTCTTATTCTGGAATGACCTTTAATCGGGGAAAAACCCATGTGGTGATGAATGTGATGGTGCTAGCTTGACGGACGTGAAGGAGGACAGATATGAGAACTACTATTTATAGATTATATAATTATGCTGCACTTACACATTTTGATACAATAAATATACATAATTCACCATAATTATACAATAATAAATAAAATTACGCACAATATGTAACGTACTACACCATACTATTTTCATAATTTTATAAGTTACAATTGTTATTTTAGTTGTAATTGTTTATGACGGCGGGATTAGCGCACTTGGTTTAGTTGCGCGTCAATTATCGAAGTTAAGCTGCATCGACCTCGGTCAGTACTTTGTGGGTGACCACCTTGGAAGACCGAGTGTTGGTAAAAGCTTAGGAAGGAAAAATCCCAGGGTGATGGAAGGTTATTCTTAAATCTTCTTAATCTTCAACTCATTTACCTTAAAAATTATTGGATTTGGAAGCAATTAAAGTGCAGTATATATAATATTATATATATATATATATATATATATATATATATATATATATATATATATATATATAATATTAGTATATATAATATTATTAAATACATATTATACCATATTGTGTATAATTCTATTTGATATTATATTTATGTATATCATTATCGTATAATTGCGTGTAAGTAGGCCTATATACAGTGAAATTGGTATTTATCCTATCTCTCTCCTTGCATGACAATGCACAAAAATTCTTTCTTGTTCAGGCCATAAATCTTTAGTTCAGACACCCATGGGACACACCAACACTAACAGCAACAACATCAATAGTGTCCGTGTGCAAGTGTTTCCCATGATAATATCGAGCGCCAAATAGTCAAAGCCAAGCCAATTGAGAAACTTAATAAGCCCATCAAAAGCCCAATCCACGGATAAGGTAATAACCATTACTGGAAGTCTTGGAAGATGCTGCAAAACGAAGGTGACAATTGTAAAATAAAATGTGCAGTTATTTTTGTACATATATTTCAATTTATTCTACTTGAAATTCTTTATGTTTCACAGTAACAATTAAGGAGATGACGATGAATTCTAAACTTTATACCTGTGGTAGGCCTATGTAAAGACGATGAAGGTTCGACCTTATAGTGCTGAACAGACAACCACGGTGGAGCCATGTCTTGCGGCTCTGTGAGTTAATAACAATTTAACAAAATTAATAACCAAATTATTCATCATTATTTAATAAAAGTAATAACCAAATTATTCATCATTATCGTCATATGCGGTGGCCTGTGAATTGCTCTCAACCGTACGAAGTTTCTGTGATAAATTTCTACTAATATTTTATATAATATTTAATTTATAGGGCCTATATAATAATTAATAAATTACCAATTAAATATATATTATAAATTTCAGAAAATCCAATTAATTATACGCTATATTATGTATATTTTTAGTTTTTCCCTATAGAGTATATCCCTGAAAAGTCTGAAAAGGCGGCTAGAAAATCGTTCACGATGCTCTGTTGCAAATTATATTTTAGTTTCTGGTTGACTCGCCCAGAATTCGAACCGAAATCATAATTATGATGAATCAAATTATCTCATGATCGACCATTTAAAGTTATCCATTGTGGACCAAAAAATTAATTAATTAAGTCATTAATTATACAAATTACTAGGCCTACGGCAACTGCTGCACTAACAATGAACCTTTGACAATGTAGGCCTATTTGAAGTATAAGAAAATTTAATTGAAAACACGTTCACTGAATTAAAGGGTAACTTCATTACAATTAAAGTAGGCCTACATTCATGATCTCAACCATTCTACGGAGCTTAGAATTGTTTTTAATACGTGAAAATTACTTGAATTTATGTTGTAATTGATCTGCATCGTTACTGCTTCTCAAATGACTTTCGCGTTGTGCTGTAACATTTCTTCCTACGTCATCAACGCTGCTGTTTCTTCTTCTTCTCCCAATACGAAGGTCTCAGGGTTTATCCAGTGAAGAAACTTGAACCTGTCGATAACAAAACAAATTTTATAAATCAATAAATTAATCTATTAAAAAATCTATTCAACGATTACTCAATCGCTCTCTCAAACGAACTCCAAACTTACAAATGAATCCATAAACAAACCAGTCAGTTTGAAGTCCCTGCCATTGCCTTATGGCGAGGAACCGGACGTTAAATTCTCATTGATTGATCGATTGATTGACAAATCAATGAATTAAACAATCCATATCGACCGTCTGACCCACCACATCTGCCAACAAACCCCTAACCAAAAAATCAACCTACCAACCAGTCAATCTGTCAGTCAGTCAGTCAGTCAGTCAGTCAGTCAGTCAATCAGTTAGTCAATCAGTCAGTCAGTCAGTCATTCATTCATTCATTCAGTCAGTCAGTCAGTCAGTCAGGCAGTCAGCCATTCAGTCAGGCAGGCAGTCAGTCAGTCAGTCAGTCAATCAGTCAGTCAGTCAGCCAGTCAGTCATTCATTCATTCAGTCAGTCAGTCAGCCAGCCAGTCAGCCAGTCAGTCAGTCAGTCAGGCGGTCAGCTTGTTGGTTTGGAACTCTGATAGCATTAAACAAAATACTAATTAGGCCTATGTACTCTTTTTATGACTGCTCATTTAGATTGCGTTTAGAGAGTTCTTTTAGTTTCATCCACAATCACTTTTGTTTCTGATGTTCTGTTATATGGACCTGTATACAGTATGTGTCTGACTTGATTTGATTGCTACAGACGACTCTCAACCACCTTTAGTGTTACGTCTTCTAGACATCCCACAGTGAGGGCGCCAGAGAGAGAACTAACTAAGGAGGGTGAATCGTCATACTACTGTAAGTGTCACAGGTCCTATGAGACCCCTTCTTGAACTTCCCTTAATCCCTTCCTGTGATTTTATGTCTCCGAACTTCAATTATACCCACGAGGGGATTGAGTAAGATAGTGCGATTGATGACAGAATATGCTTTTCTCATATAATTATTTTATTATAATAATAATTATCGTTATTTAAATCATTTGACCTACTCGTGTTGTGTCCGGGTTGCTGAGGAATTGACCAATCGTGGACCGCCGTGTCGTGAAAGGTGACAAAAGAACTAAGATATAAACCAACTTCAGAAAGAGCCTCCGGTTGGTGAGCGCCTAGGATCCAGAAAATTCTACAAAATTTTATAATCCAAGGGTTATATATACGTGTATATATATATATATATATATATATATATATATATATATATATATATATATATATACATGTATATGTATGCATAGTGAACTGCTAATAAAGCAGAACACTATTAATTAGTTCGATTTCTCTTTTGACGTAAAAAAGCTAAATTATGATTTTATGCATATATTGTTACTTTATTTTGACCTATCAATATACATGTATACTCAGTGAAGTCACTAATGAAAATAACTATTAATAAGTTAAAACTCCTTAATAATTCCTAATTATCATTAAGGCTGAGGCTAAGTTTAACGTCAGTTTCCTGCTCGAATAGCATGTCAGTGACGGGTAGAGCTCTGTATTTGAGCCCTGCATCTACTGATCCGCTGTCGAAGCCAGTGGCTCAGCCCATCAGCGTAGTATATTAGCTAAATATGCTATGATAAAAATACAACTGAAGCACAAGTACTTAATGACTGTCTAATTTATTGGCTTATAATTCTTATTAATTATCATGCAATAATTAAAACCGTTAAATTTACCCATACCTTTGCCAATGAGAACTAATTCAACCATTTGGCTTCACAATTGAAGTGAAGCATGATCTCATACATGTATTTCTCAACATTATTTTAACGTTATTTAAACGTTGTTCTACGATATTTTTCAATGTTATTTGGCTGAAAATAACATGATATTATAGATGTTATAGCAAGACTTTTTCAAGCACTAATTGAGAAGCTGCTATCAACATCGACAGAGGTGGACTGACATGCAGGTAGTCAAAAATGTATCAGTAAAAAGGTACTTTGTTAAGATTTTAATGAAGGTAAAAATACATGTACTATAATTATTCATTGATAATTAGCCTAATAGCGATAATCTTGTCCATTTTGGAGTTTTTCGATGAATTTTTGGTAAATGTTATTATATTCTAATATAAAATATTAAAATAGTCAATTTTGTAATAGCCAATCAATTTTGGCAATATTAACCAGTAAATATTAATTTGAACATATTTGACATGTAAAAGTTAATTTTATCCATATGTTGACCTATAAAAGCTAATTTTGACTATTACGTTGCTAAACAAATTTTGACCGTATTTTGACTTTCGAAACAGCAGCATGGTGATCATAGAACGTGTTTTATTGCATTTCTGCACGTTAAATACAAGCCATCGTCATCAACATAGGCCATTCCATTGATTGATTTTACCGACTTTAAAATGTAAAAATTGTAATAATAATTAGACTAAACTATAATATACGTAGATCGATAAAAATCTATAGAACTAACCTCGTTTCAACTTTGTCTTTGATACTGTAGAGAACATTGAGTCGACAGATTAAATAATTAGCCTCTATAGATTGGTTGATTAGATAAAGCTAATAAAGCTAATGCTAACGTCAGTTTCCTCACTCGAAAGCGAAGTCAGTGACGGGCGAGACCAGAATTTGAACCCCGCACATTCTGATCCGCGGTCTGGTATCTAACCGACATCGCCATTGGCTCCAGCCTAGATAAGCTTAGATTAGCTGTTTAGGCTATATGAATGAATATATTTATTTATTGTGAACTAGCTACAGAACTATTTATACACTGACTTATAACAGACTGGTACAATTAATCTAATCCTTTCTTTGAAAATGAAATGGGCGATATATATTATAGGCCTATACTATATGGCATGACGGGCTCTCAACGTCTTTTTTCTGAAACAGTTACGCTATAAATATGCATATATGTATATTGCATAGCATAGCTGGGTCATAATTGTTAAGTGGTCAAACATATTACATCAGCATGAGGTCAGCTTTTATGAACATGTCTTTACTTTCACTTATCTCAAGTTCACATAATAATTATGTCGACTTGATATAATAATAATTATGATATAATTATAATAAAAATTATATATAGATTAATATAGGGTCTACACTCTTCCGGATTTGTATAATAATTTCACTGTATTGATCGATGTATTTCTGGAGCCTAATAATTATAATCTTTCCATACTTGCGTAAATAGAATAGACAAATACACTTCAGTTCTAGTGACTTAACTTTCGAAATCAGGGAAAGACAAGTCTCAAATCAAATTTAACTGCTTTATTCTCCGACTTAGTTCACAATACCTGTAAGAATAGTGTAGTATTACCTATCTGCCTAGCAACTAATCAACAATGTGAACCAGCGATAGGAGAGATCGGTGCAATAATGCCTATTATCAATGGATAATTATGCGTGTATGACGAGCAAACTCAAAAATCATCAAAGCATAGTAACGTACAATATGAATGGGATAAATCAAGGTATTTTAACGTCAAAGCAAATTTGCGATTCGATGAAAAAGAAGATTGTGTGTTGTCAAAAGCACTGGCTCAGTACTGAGCAGTTTTCTTTGCTAGATGATTTTAAAAACGACTATGACATTTTTGGAGTATGTTCGATGGATTCGATCCTAGAACAAGGAATTTTAAGAGGAAGACCGCACGGAGGTTTATGTACATTAATCAGAAAGGATTTAGAAATTTTGTTAGGCAAGGTCAATTGCGTTCTGTGTGAAGAAAGGTTTATAATTGTGACAGTGGGTAAACTAGTAATAATAAATGTCTGTTTACCTAGCTGTAAAAATAATGCTGATTTAGAGCTCCTGAAACTTATATTGTATAATATCGAATTGTCTCTTACTGATATCGATTATAACTATGGGTGTTTGCAGGCGATTTTAATTGTAATGTAATGAATGATTCGAATGTAGCAAAGACTATTAATAACTGGATGAATGAGTTAAATTGCATCGTAGCGAATAATGTGGCGATTGTTCCTTGCACAATATCATACACTTTTTCAGGAAAATCTCGGGTTGCTCAATCTTACATTGATCACTTTTATGTTTCGGAAAGTCTAAGTAAATTAACACGTTCTATTGTTGATATTGAAAGCCATGTTAATTTCTCTGATCATAGCCCGATTAATTTGGAAATAGAAAAAATATTATATGATCTTGAAAAAGACAAAAATTTATTAAAGAAATCACAAAGTTCACAAAATGATGAAAAATATTTTTCCTTTGATTGGGAAAGATCTTCTAAATCTGAATATTATAATTTAACTAGAGTAGAATTACAAAATTTATGTAACCTTTTTTATCTCTGACCTGCAAATCTTAAAAATAAAAAGACCTGATATTTTCTCACAGCAAGGAATAAATGACGTTTACCGGAATATCGTACATGTTTTGTATAACGCTTCGTTAAAAACGGTTGAACTAAAGAGTAATAAACCTGGATTTAAAAAACATTGGTGGGATCAATCTCTTAATGATGAAAAAAATGTTGCAAAAAACAAATTTGATCTTTGGTGCAAAGCTGGTAAGCCAATGAGTGGTTCATTATATGAAGAGAAATGCAGTGCACGCAAACAATATAGAGCAGCTATATTTAAAAATGAAATGGAAGACAGAAACCAAATTGGAATTAGGTTACAAGAAAATTTGTTAAATTCAGATCCCAAGAAATTTTGGAAATTTTTTAATAATTGCGTAAAAAAACCTAAAAACAAACTGTCTTAAATGTTAACGGTTTACATGATAATGCAGAGATAGCCGAATATCTAGCAAATGAGTTAGCGTCAACATGCTCACCTAATGACATTACCAATCATAATGACTTCAAATTAAAATACTTCTTACGAAAAGCGGATATGGATACTGGTTCAGATCGTATCTCATTTAGTGTCCAAGCAGTGAACGAGGCTATTGATAAGATCGATACTCATAAATCTCCTGGTAGTGATCATATTTCAATTGAGCATATAATATATGCACATCCATCTATATCATAATTATCCTTACTCGTTTATTCGATATTATGCTTAAACTGGGATTGGTACCGGATGATTTCGGTGTCGGCTTATCAACTCCAATACCAAAATTTAAAACTAGTAAGAAAAATGTAACAGCAGACGATTTTCGTGCAATAACAATTAGTCCAGTTATCTCAAAAATATTTGAGCACTGTTTGCATAAATATTTCTCAAAATTGACAACATCCAACAGACAGTTTGATTTTAAGAAAAATGTAGGATGTTACAATTCTATTCAAACTGTACGGAAGATAATAAATTTCTTCAATGAGCTTAATTCAACAATAAATATTGGCTCAATAGACCTAAAAAAGGCTTTTGATAAAACTAACATTTTTGGAATTCTTTGTATACTGCAAGAAAAGGATTTTAATATATATATATATATATATATATATATATATATATATATATATATATATATATATATATATATATATAATAAATATTTTAGAAAATTGGTTTTGAAGAATTCAACAAGTATTAAATGGAACAATACTAGATCAAATGCTGTTCCTCTAATGTCGGGTGTAAGACAGGGAGGGATACTCTCACCTCTCCTATTCTCACTTTATGTTGATACAATTTTAGAGGAATTAGAAAAATCACGTTTGGGATGCTTTATTGGTCGAAAATGTTATAAAAGTTTTATGTATGCTGATGACTTGATTTTACTAAGCATTACCTTAACTGACATGCAAAAACTATTTGATTTATGTAATATGTTATTTTCTTCTTTGGATTTGCCAATAAAGAACTGTAAGTGTCAATGTCTTAGAATCGGTCCGAGGTGTAAGAATATTTGTAAGAATATAAAAATAAATGACATAATTGTACCGTGGGTAAATGAGATTAGGTTTTTAGGAATTACACTTTTAAATAATAAGGTTTTTAAATGTTCATGGGAATCAAGTATAAAAAGTTTTTATTGGAAGTCCAACTCGGTACTTAGTCACCTTGGTACATCCGCACCGGTTGGGGTTTTGCTAAAACTGATAGAGTCACAAGCTATCCCTCATATACTGTACGGTATTGCATCTATTGCATTATCAAAAAAGGACATTCATAGGCTAAGCTTTGTGTATTATAAGAAATCTGGTTTATGTACTGTGAAGCCATTGTAGTGCTATTTTTTCATTCAGTTTTTAATATATTTAAAGTGATTTAAGAAATTGAAATTTTATTCGATATTCATGGCTGGCTCTGTGAGAGCGGGAACATTATCTTTTGCTGCACTATTACAAGTGTTGGTTTCAATTTATAGCACTTAACAAGTAATCTCGAGTTATATTTACTATTAAAAATCACTGTAAATTGCTCTGAACTGTACCATGTACAAGATGTGTATTATTTCAAATCGCTATTTGTGCATTGAGAGATATTTTAATAAATTGTATATTGTAAACTGATATATAACGTGTAATTTAGTCTTAAAGTAAGGTGGGAATAAAAGATGATTTGACGTTTCACTATAATGTAGCGCAACTAAATGTGTTGCATATTTTATTTCTTACCCATATGTTTGGAATTAATTTTATTGGCACTCATGTTTGTATTTAGATGTTTAAATTGATCTTTGTGCATCAAGACTTGTATTCACTTCAGCGTATGTTTATTAGAACTTATTTTGCGTTAGAATTGCAAGATTATGAAACGAGGATATTAAAATAAGTAATGAGGAAATGCAAATTAATATGTCATTAGAAGTTTAACCTTCATATATTGAGATATGATCTTTGCTTATTGGTGTATTCATGTAAAAACTGATGTTAAATTAAATATGATATGACATTCAGTAAAAACAGTAGATTATGTAAAGTAATAATAGAAATTATATGCATAAGATACATGCATGCAACGCAACCACTCGTGGGGGTTGGGTGGAGAAATGCTTATGAAGAGCTTGATTCTGATTGGCTGTTGAGCATGGCCTCAGTCAAGACTATATGACCAGAGAACAGGCTATAGAATTTTAGTTCACTCCTGAACTCTGGCATGTGTGGAATTACTAGCTGAACTTGTCTAAAGATAATTCTGAATGAATTATTGCGACAAACACATAAACTAGTAGATTCCATACAAGCTTCTGAACTTCTAATTGCATTCGTAGAAAGTACTGCTATTATGCACCTTCTATAGGTCGGTGATAGTTAGCACGAAAATACGAAATCTATATTGAAACGATTGTGCCTCACGGGATTGCAGATTTTGTGTGGAATCGTCGTCTAACCTTCAATGAGTTGGTTAACCACGATCCATTTCAATATCTCAATCCATTGAATGTAAAAATCCTCGATTGTACCAGAAACGCCGATTACTAGAGATCTAGATAAGCGTTTTCTCGTCAATTCAGGTGAATCGCTGCGTTTACAACACTTGGTGTTGGCAGTGAAGATAGAAGACTAAAAATTGAAGAAAGAAATTGAAGATAGAAGACTGAAAATTGAAGAAAGAAATTGAAGAGGAAGACAGAATCAGAAAAGAGCGAAATTCTACGAAGAATACTGATTTTCTAGTGCCTAATCTAGATAGGTGTTGCTTTCATAGATTTCAGCTAAACAACTACAATTCTGAATTCTGCGGAAAGCGCAATTTACTAGTTGCCTACTCTAGTTAAGCGTCTTTTTCACAGATTTAACTGAACGACTGTGAAACACCACCTCACGTGTTCACAGTCATACTAAAGAAGAAAAGAGGGAAAGTATCAAATCATATAAGCGAGGAGTGCCTTGAAGCCAATAACTCGTTCCCATTTTCTCTCTCTTATTTTGATTGCAAGTACAGACATTTAACTAACTAATTGTAAGTAGACTGACTTTACATTTATCGCCTATTTTTAGCATTTTATTAATTGTTACATATTGTTAGTTTAATATTCTATGCTATCTTTATGTTTAATGTTTTAACTCGTTATATTGCTATCGTATTTCTTTGTTAATAATAAATCGTTTGAGATAATAAATCACTGGTTTTTGTGTCAATATTCTAATTTAGTTAGAATCTATACAAATAATACACAAATACTATAATTTATCATACATTGAACGAATAAGCATGAGTTCTGTTCACAGCAGCTCCAGTCTTATTGATTTAGCCTCTAACTGGCTATATGAGCAAGACATCCTTGCATCCTCAAGATTAATACCGCCTAAGCACGAAGAGTTGGAAAAATCGAACCCACGACTCCATTTCCAAACTCCTATAACGGAGAGAGGATTGGAGAACTCAATAATTGGCGCCCAATGTGGGGCAGCTCGAGCTGATCAAAGGATCAACGTGCAAGAGAGGCGGTATATTGCAGGAGGACACCATGGATCAATCTTGGAGAATCTAGGAAGCTCGGAATCTCGGAAAGCTGAGATTCAGGATGAGATGCATTATCAAGGAGGATCTAGGAGTTGCTTGGACGATCTAGGAAACACTGGATTTCTGAGGACCAGGACTCTAGAGCTGGATCGTTCAGGAGTATCGAGGAAATCTAGGAATATCTCAGGAGGACATCATGGATCGATCAAGGAAATCCTAGGAAGCTCGGAATCTAGGAAAGCTAGGATTCACGAAGAACAGGAATATCTAGGAGGATCTACTAATCGAATGGAGGATCAAGGAAAATCAGGATTTCAGATGACCAGGACTCATGAGGAGTTGAATCTGCTAGGAGAATCATGGAGATCTAGAAATCTAAGGAGTCTGGATGATTATGGAGACTCGAATTCGACATGTTATAGAGAACTACAATTCAGCGGAGATAGAGGAATACACAGAAAAACTACAGAAGAACCAAAAGAGCAGAAATATTATGGAATCCGGCAGGAGCTGCAAGTTGATCGAAGATCTGAAAATACAGCAGAAGAGAAATTAAACAGGGCTCCAGTAGGCATTCACGAATACGTAAGGGAGCATGAGAATTACAGCGAAGGAAGACAATTTGGGGTAAAAAGATGGGACGAAATGCAAGAAATGAGAGAACTGCCGCGATATGCAACAAATGGAAACCCGAGATTTTTACTTCAGCCACAGAGAAGAGAGAGAATCTTAGTATCTAGCATGATTCCGGAAAGAGAAGCCCACAGATACTACAATACATCTATGATTGAAGAAGACGGAAGAAAATATATCAAAGCTACACCTAGTGGCGAGATATTGTTCAAAGTACCAGAAATGCAGGAATTTGAATCTAGGGTTAGCCAAGACCCAGAGCTAATTGATTCACGAATAAACTTCAATGAGCTATACATTGATGACCGAATGGAGTGCCACGAGAATAAACCAATCTATAATAGAGATGAAGGATTTCAGCAGAGTAATTACGTAACCAGACACGCGTCACCGATTGAACCTGTTAACAGGCGGCATTCAATGCAACTGAACGAGGGCCGTGATAATTGGAGAGAAGGAAGGAGAAATGCGCCCGCAAATCAATTTGCTACTCACGGAGCTCGTTACATAACAAATGAATACATGAAGCCGACAAGTGAGAGAAGAATAAACGGAAATGAAATAACTCTGCAGCCCTTCGCGAGACCGGTGCAATATATCAAGCAGGAAGAAATGAAATATGGAACCACAGCAAAATCGACTAAAGCTGTAAAAGGTGAAAGATTTGATCTGCGAGAAGATTCGTCTGAAGAAGAAACTGACGTTAAGCTACCAGCAAAGGAAAATAAAATTGAAATCAGCAAGAAAATCAGAAATACACCCAGAAGGCAAATGATAAATTGTGATAAATATGACGGCAATACTTCTTTCTCTGTATTTTTAAGTCAATTTCTAATCTGCTCAAAATATAATAGATGGGACGAAGAAGAAAAGGCTACATTCTTGCAACTATCACTGAAAGGTGGCGCTGCCATATATCTCAATTCTAAGGCACATGAAGAGATGAGTTTCCAGGACATTGTTAAAATTCTAAAAACCCGTTATGGAGAGGGAAACCAGACGCTACTATATAGGACTCAACTGCGCAATCTGAGGAAATCCAAAACTGATACGCTAAGCACTCTATTCTCTGAAGTATCAAGATTGATAGCATTAGCCTATCCATCTGAACAATCAACTGTTACGGAAGAACTCGCTATAGATGCCTTTTTAGCTGCAATCGATGACCGGGACATTGAAATGAAAGTTCGTGATAAATTTCCTCAGACGCTTGACCAAGCATATCAAATCGCTTTAATATTAGAGAGCTATTCTAAGAAATATCTTTTGGAAGACAAACTGGCATCAGATAAGCGATTTAGGACCATACAATCAGCTGAATTCAACGAGAAAATCACACAGAAAGCGGACAAACAGAGTAGACACGTGAAGGAAAATTCAATCAGCCGGAACGGGGTTTCTAATATACTGCAAGGTGATGACAGGTGTCAGAGAAGCATAGTCAACAATCAAACAAGGTATTATGCGAGGGAAGACGATAGGAAAGACAAATATAATGACAAATCTAAAGTCGATCATTCCAATGGAAATCGCAACCATGCAAATATGCCACAACCTTATAATAAACACAGCCAACACCGTGAGCAAACATCACGCTCATTAAGTAACAATAGACAGGGTCATTCCAGTTATGCAAGTAGGAGTCAAATGATTAACGAGCGTGGAAGGGGTGGTAAAAATCAAATGGGTAGGGGGAGAGATGATTTCAATCAATGGATCGCTAACAGACGCCGCCAGTGTGATAATGATAGAGGAAAAGCTAACAATTCAAGAAATGATGACTTCAATCGACACATGCGAATGAATGGAGCAAATAGTGCACAAAGGCCCGCGTATCTGAAAGCAAAAATTGGAGACAAGAAATATGATATACTCTTGGATTCGGGCTGTGAGGAAAGCTTAGTACCCACTATGTGCGTGAATGAAAAATGGATCAAACCATGTGAAAAAGTTTTGAGAGCAGCAAATGGCACTCAAATTCCAATTGTCGGTCAAGCCAGTATAATCGTTAGAGTTGGAAAATTAAAACTACACGCTAATGTGTTAGTCTCAGACCATGCGTTCGAACCCATGATGGGCATAGATTTCCTTGAAAAACACAGGGTGATATGGAACTTCCATGGAGGCTATGTCATCGTAAGAGGAAGAAAACTAAACTTAAATTGCAGAGTGACAAACGTAACATACATGAGACGCATTGTGGCTTCAGATAACATAATAATACCGCCAAAGTCACAAGCATTCGTGCCGGCAAATGTGCAAATGAAAGATATCCTGAGTGCAGAGGATAGGAACTGTAACTGGGTAACCAGTGATAGCGATAAAAGAAATATTTGTGTTGCTAACAGTATTATCTCCAATAAAATTTCAAGAGTTCCAGTGCTATGTATGAATACAACGAATAATCAGCAGTTCATCAGGAAGAATGACGTGATTGCTCAATTAACGGAAGCCGAGATTGTAGGCGGAGGGGTGGAAAGTCAATTGAAGGTGGGGGACGAAGACGCCAGTAGACAGCATGGCGATTACGTAACAGATATGCTCTCAAACATTTCATCTGAAGTTACGAATGAAGAAAAAGGAAAACTCAAAGATCTACTTGAAAGATACTCTGATATCTTCTCCAAATCAGAATTTGATATAGGAAAGACAACACTGCTAAAACATGCAATTGATACAGGTAATGCAAAACCTGTTAAGCAAGCTTTAAGAAAGCATCCAATTCATTTATTGAAAGAGATCGACGACCAAGTTGAACAAATGATAAAAGCTGAAATCATTGAAGAAAGCAATTCACCATGGGCTTCAAATGTGGTTCTAGTGAGAAAGAAGGACAACACATACAGATTTTGCGTAGATCTGCGCGCTTTAAACGCCATTAGCATTAAAGATACCTACCCACTACCAGAGATTAGCTATTGTCTGGAGGCTTTAAACGGGAATAAATATTTCAGTACTCTAGACATAACATCATCGTTTCATCAAATACCTATAGATCCCGATTCTGCAGATAAAACTACATTCATCACAAGAAGAGGAGCATTCCGCTTTAAGAGAATGTGTCAAGGAATGTGCAATTCTAGTGCAACTTTCATGCGTTTAATGAATCTCGTAATGAAAGGATTAAATTACGAAGCTTGCCTGGTATATATTGATGACGTAATCATCTTCGCAACTTCAGTGAATCAAATGATCGAACGACTGAATTTAGTATTTCAAAGGCTCAGGGAGGCCGGACTAAAATTAAAAACTAAGAAATGCACTTTAATGCGAGAAGAAATCTCTTTCTTAGGCCACATAATATGCCGTGAGGGCATAAAAACGGATCCAAAGAAAATTAGAGATGTTGAAGATTGGCCTGTACCACAATCTACTAAGCAAGTTCGTCAAATTCTTGGATTGATGGGATACTACAGGAAATTCATTGAAGGATTTTCATCAATAGCGAAGCCACTACATGATTTGACTAAGAAGAATGCCAGGTTTAAATGGACTGAAGATTGTCAATCTGCGTTTGAGCAACTGAAACAAAAGTTAATTTGTGCGCCTATTTTGTCAACCCCTACTGACGGCGGAGAATTTATTCTGGATACAGATGCCTCGAATTTTAGTCTTGGGGCAGTGCTCTCACAAGTACAAGATGGAGAAGAAAAGGTGATTGCTTATGCATCAAAACTCTTAAATAATGCAGAGCGGAACTACTGTGCCACACGACGCGAAATGCTTGCAGTAATCTACTATCTAAAATACTTTAGGCAATATCTACTTGGAAAGAGATTCAAAATCAGGACAGACCATGCAGCATTGCAATGGATGAGACGAACACCAGAACCCATAGGACAACAGGCGAGATGGGCTGAATTAATGGAGGAATACGACTTTGAAATTGAACACAGAGCTGGAAGATCTCATTTAAATGCAGACGCCATGTCAAGGAAGCCGGCTTGTAGACAGTGCATATTTCATGAAGGGTACTTTAATGAGAGACAAGCAGTTAGAGCTATCACATTGGAACATCCATGCCTAGAAAAAATGAGTAGAGAAGAACTCATTGCAGCAACAGAAAATGACGCTGAATTAAGAGAAATTATGGAATTGATACAGAGAGAAAACCCGCCATCTGACGACGAATTAAATGTCTACGGAAAAACGACGAAATCTTATTGGTCTCAGCGGGATCGATTAAAGATAAAGGACGGCTTGTTATACAGAAGATGGTACGATACAGATGGAATCAATGGATTCTGGCAATTAATTCCACCGCGTGTATACCGAGAGAAGATAATTAAATTAGTCCACGAAGGATTAAATGGAGGACATTTTGGATTCAAAAGAACTAAGCAGAAATTACAGAGGAAAGCGTACTGGGTTAATTACACCCAAAATGTGAAATTTTTCTGCAGAAATTGCGACGTTTGTGCAAGATATCACAGAGGAAAACTACCTAAGACCGGATATCTACAGCCTATGAGGATGGGGGAGCCATTTGAACGACTAAGTATTGACATAACAGGCCCTCATGTCAGTTCTAAGCTACAGAATAAATACATTCTGACAGTAGTTGATTACTTCTCAAAGTATGCATTCGCCTTTGCGTTACGTAATCACGAAGCACACACCATAGCTAACAAATTGACCGATCACGTGTTTACTCTTGTTGGAACACCGATGCAAATTATGACTGATCAAGGAGCAGAATTTGAGTCTGTATTAATTAAGGAGCTATGTAGAATTATGAATATTGAGATGCTTCGAACAAGCGCATATAAACCATCAACGAATGCCCAGGCCGAAAGATTTCATAGAACGTTAAATTCAATCATGGCCAAACTGGTATCGGATAATCAAACAGACTGGTGTAAGAAATTGCCTTATGCCTTAGCCGCGTACAATGCCACGCCGCATTCTGCAACCGGATTCTCACCAAATTTTCTTATCTTTGGACGAGAAAATAGAGTACCATTAGATATTGCATTAGGGAGTCCGGAGGAAATTCCAATAGAATCAATTGATGACTTTGTACAGAAACGAGCCGAATTAATGGAAGAATCGTACAGGCTGGTAAGGGAAAATCTACAAAAATCAGCTAATACTGCTAAGAATCAATACGATTTGAAAGTTCGACCAAAGCGAATAGAAGTAGGAGATTTTGTGTACTATTACAGCCCAAGACGTTACAAAAATATTGGACCTAAATGGATGAAAATGTACACAGGCCCATTTCTGGTCATCCAAAAATTAGGACTAGTAAATTTGCGTTTGCAGAAATCAAAGAGGTCTAAGCCATTCATCGTTCACATCGACAAAGTTAAGAAGTATAGCCTTGAAAACCTGGAATTGAACGTCGACTTGGAAGGATTGCGTAATGACACAACTAACGTAGTCGACTCTCTAACCGATCAACAAATCGTGCAATGTTTTGATAAATTAACACAAGCGATGAGAGAGAGAATTGAAGAAGGGTGTTTGAATCATAGCCGTGATAATGTATCACAAGTGATGACAGATGTTGATAATGAGGTGACAGACATAAATTCAAGCGAGAATGTAAACAGTATGGATGAATGGCAGTATAAATGGGTTAGTGAGATAGAAGAGAATTATATTGCGACAAAGAGGCCCAGACGAACAGTAAGAAAGCCTGAAAGATTCATTGAGAAGTATTAGATCAAATTCGAAATCCGAATTCTGAATTAGAATGAATCGGCGTGTGGAGAATATCAGCGGAAGAGATGGCAGATTATCACCGCAACATCGTGATAGAAATCTTGAAAATAATACTAGAAGAGTAGAGAGACAACAAAACTCGCGCTACAATAGAGAACGGGAAGTGAAAATGAATTATCATCGGGAGATTAGACGTAGTCTAGCGAGATGTGGGTATGGGACGTACAACGGACCATATGGACTTGGAAGAGGCAAGGCCGGCATTAGACGACCGACAACGCCTGCGACTAGGAGAGACCCATCCCATTCGAAACCATCATCGCATTCAAAACATCAAGCTGAATCTGTGAAGCGACTATCTCCATTTCCCAGGAAATCTATCTTACAGGAAGATGAAAACACAAAGAATCAGAAAAGTTCTGATCTTCCGTCTCCTCCGAAGATTAATATTGACTTAGAGCATTCTGACAATGACAACCACGTGGAAAGCAGCAGCAGTAGCGACTCTGAAACCGAGGAACCTAGAAATCAGGACATAGAGGAAGTCAAATCAGGAACGACGGACATGACGAGGAGGAATACTAAGGCAGCAAAGCAGACAGAATCTTTCGGAATTCCTCACAGAGAAGTAATGGCAAATATTGCTATAAATCACCGCGGGCCTTGGAACAGCAGTGCAATGGCAAGAGTGGCTAAGAAACACATTCCATCAAAGACACTGGAGGAGATCACACTGGAATTCCGGCATATGGGACAGATCTACCGAGATGCTGCCAGTTACTTTCAGATCAAGGCATCCACGCATCTGGCAGAAGGATTGGAGGTACCCAAAGCATACGAAAAAGCCTTCAGAGACGTAAGAAATTTTTAAATTGCGTTAGAGATATTGATTTACATGTAGTTCATGTAAATATTTGACTACCCTAAGCTTTATATTAGTTTTTAAAGATAATTTCGATTAGAATGTAGACTTTAAGCTGATATGGTTTTATACCAAGGTTGTCTAGCTTGCATAAAGTGTAGCCGATTATTTACTGGTATGTCTTAATACTATCGATATAATCATGTTGAATATTTTATATTAAATATTGATTTTATTTGACTTGATGAATAAGTTTACGTAGTTATTTCTATTAGAAAATTATTAACCAACTTGATCGCCTTTAAAAATATGTTCTACTATAGAGCAACGTCGCAAAAGTTGTTTTCGCTGCATTTATTAATTTCGCGTATATTAATTTTAACGTTAAATGCACGAAATGCTTACAAACTGTAGTATATGACAATTTTAACTTAGAGCGAAGAAGTTTTCGCTTAAAAGACTGTTAATCAGAATGTTTTGCATTGCGTAGAATTATTGAATTACGTTTATTTAATTACTCGGTCGTGTATTATTCTGTGTTCGCTCAAAGTATTGATTTATCGTAATTTCTAAGGTACGTTTTAAAGATTTATGGGGCCCTTTCTAGTATGATGACTTATTAGATATTAAATTGGAATTGCAAGATGCAGTTCTATGAGATTAAGTCTAAATATGCGGTTTAGAGAGAAAGAGAGAGAGAGAGAGAGAGAGAGAGAGAGAGAGAGAGAGAGAGAGAGAGAGAGAGCGGAAAATTCAAGTAGTTTTTAGAGCGACGAGCTTAATTGTTAGTTAAGACCCAATTAGTTGCTGCTTGTGCATAGAGAGCTATTAAAATACAAAAGCTGGAATGCATAATGAGGCAGGGAACAATTACATTCACAGAACGAGATATAGGAATAAAGTTGAAGCCATTTTACTTATGACAGGTGGCGTAGAGATCAGTTAATAGGTCTATTGTTCTATAAGGAATCACGTAAGTTACAAGTCTTGACTGCGAGATATGTAAATTGAAGATTGAAGCAATTGGCACAGTCACCCTGTTTAGAGAGTGCTAACTATCTTATTAAAGGAAATTAGCTGTGACATGTTGTCCATAGCTCCTATAGGTTATGTAATCACCATTCGCTGCTAGTAGAGCGTAGGCCTAATTGTCAATTAACAGGGAATGATTTCAATTATAAACGCTACTGAATTTAATTATGATATTGTTATTTCCAATTGAAATCTTGCAGAGGTGGTGTTGTAACAAGAGCAATAAAATCACGGAAGCAGTACATGTATAATTATTAGCAATAGAGGGAATATATTAATACAACAATTGGGCATTTAGTTGTAATGCAATTGAGACTGCGAGCTGAAGAGCATGAATGAGGGAAATAGCAATAAATTTGATAAGTTAGAGAATTACGGGAGTATATAAGCGAGAAGGCAGAGAAGAGCACAAGAGTGGAGAGAAATTATAGAGATATTATATGTTGTTTATGGTTATTAAGTGGCCTATTTTGCTAGAGATTTGTATTTCTTGTATATTTTTCGCTTAAGTATTAAGATTTCTAACCGTGAAGTTTTATGTGGACTGCGTTATGTACGAGTTTAGCGTTAAAATTTGTATAATAGCTTAGTTTGTGGAGATTATAACATTAATGGCTTCAAGAATTTTTTTAAAAAAGTTTATTAAAATCGGGTAGTGCAGACCCTGGTGAGAGAAGGGGGGGTGGTATAAGAAATCTGGTTTATGTACTGTGAAGCCATTGTAGTGCTATTTTTTCATTCAGTTTTTAATATATTTAAAGTGATTTAAGAAATTGAAATTTTATTCGATATTCATGGCTGGCTCTGTGAGAGCGGGAACATTCATCTTTTGCTGCACTATTACAAGTGTTGGTTTCAATTTATAGCACTTAACAAGTAATCTCGAGTTATATTTACTATTAAAAATCACTGTAAATTGCTCTGAACTGTACCATGTACAAGATGTGTATTATTTCAAATCGCTATTTGTGCATTGAGAGATATTTTAATAAATTGTATATTGTAAACTGATATATAACGTGTAATTTAGTCTTAAAGTAAGGTGGGAATAAAAGATGATTTGACGTTTCACTATAATGTAGCGCAACTAAATGTGTTGCATATTTTATTTCTTACCCATATGTTTGGAATTAATTTTATTGGCACTCATGTTTGTATTTAGATGTTTAAATTGATCTTTGTGCATCAAGACTTGTATTCACTTCAGCGTATGTTTATTAGAACTTATTTTGCGTTAGAATTGCAAGATTATGAAACGAGGATATTAAAATAAGTAATGAGGAAATGCAAATTAATATGTCATTAGAAGTTTAACTTTCATATATTGAGATATGATCTTTGCTTATTGGTGTATTCATGTAAAAACTGATGTTAAATTAAATATGATATGACATTCAGTAAAAACAGTAGATTATGTAAAGTAATAATAGAAATTATATGCATAAGATACATGCATGCAACGCAACCACTCGTGGGGGTTGGGTGGAGAAATGCTTATGAAGAGCTTGATTCTGATTGGCTGTTGAGCATGGCCTCAGTCAAGACTATATGACCAGAGAACAGGCTATAGAATTTTAGTTCACTCCTGAACTCTGGCATGTGTGGAATTACTAGCTGAACTTGTCTAAAGATAATTCTGAATGAATTATTGCGACAAACACATAAACTAGTAGATTCCATACAAGCTTCTGAACTTCTAATTGCATTCGTAGAAAGTACTGCTATTATGCACCTTCTATAGGTCGGTGATAGTTAGCACGAAAATACGAAATCTATATTGAAACGATTGTGCCTCACGGGATTGCAGATTTTGTGTGGAATCGTCGTCTAACCTTCAATGAGTTGGTTAACCACGATCCATTTCAATATCTCAATCCATTGAATGTAAAAATCCTCGATTGTACCAGAAACGCCGATTACTAGAGATCTAGATAAGCGTTTTCTCGTCAATTCAGGTGAATCGCTGCGTTTACAACACTTGGTGTTGGCAGTGAAGATAGAAGACTAAAAATTGAAGAAAGAAATTGAAGATAGAAGACTGAAAATTGAAGAAAGAAATTGAAGAGGAAGACAGAATCAGAAAAGAGCGAAATTCTACGAAGAATACTGATTTTCTAGTGCCTAATCTAGATAGGTGTTGCTTTCATAGATTTCAGCTAAACAACTACAATTCTGAATTCTGCGGAAAGCGCAATTTACTAGTTGCCTACTCTAGTTAAGCGTCTTTTTCACAGATTTAACTGAACGACTGTGAAACACCACCTCACGTGTTCACAGTCATACTAAAGAAGAAAAGAGGGAAAGTATCAAATCATATAAGCGAGGAGTGCCTTGAAGCCAATAACTCGTTCCCATTTTCTCTCTCTTATTTTGATTGCAAGTATAGACATTTAACTAACTAATTGTAAGTAGACTGACTTTACATTTATCGCCTATTTTTAGCATTTTATTAATTGTTACATATTGTTAGTTTAATATTCTATGCTATCTTTATGTTTAATGTTTTAACTCGTTATATTGCTATCGTATTTCTTTGTTAATAATAAATCGTTTGAGATAATAAATCACTGGTTTTTGTGTCAATATTCTAATTTAGTTAGAATCTATACAAATAATACACAAATACTATAATTTATCATACATTGAACGAATAAGCATGAGTTCTGTTCACAGCAGCTCCAGTCTTATTGATTTAGCCTCTAACTGGCTATATGAGCAAGACATCCTTGCATCCTCAAGATTAATACCGCCTAAGCACGAAGAGTTGGAAAAATCGAACCCACGACTCCATTTCCAAACTCCTATAACGGAGAGAGGATTGGAGAACTCAATAGTATAACAGCGTTTTCTCTAAGATATTCCATACTCACTGCGATGAAGTTATCTTGAATTGTCAGTACTTTACCAACTCTTTGCCACTCAAGTATACCTATGATTATCATAGGTATAATTTTCTAAATAAACTATATAATTTAAATTTAATTAGTCAAAATAGGAATGAGGATAAAAATGACATTACAGATTATACAGCATTGCAACTGGAATATGGTCTAAATCCAAATGATAACATATGGAATAAATTTGAGAATATTTTACATGTTAGTAATTAAAAATGCTTTTGAATTGTGATAGTTAATGTCGCATGACGTTAACATGACTAGTGGTGAATGTGTATATGTGTATACATGTATGGATGTGTATATGTACATGTGTGTGTTTATATTTATATGTGTATATGTGTATGTGTGTGTATATAGATCTATGTGTATGGATGTATGTTGTGTGTATGTATATATGTATGTATGTGTATTCATTTGTATGTATGATGTATGTATACATTCGAAATTGGTCGCACATCTTGCTATTCACTTTTTGTCATTTAACAATATTGACAATTTGCATGTTAGTTGCTCACTTGATAGCTTTGCAATGTTGTCTTTTGTACTTGTCTACCATTGAATTGGTGAAATAAATAAATTATTGGCTCAATGTAAATTGTTGTCGAACCAGTATAATTATTGCATTCAAATAAAAAGGTGACTAAAAGTGAACTATTTATCTATGCTTCACGATTAGTGTTTCCGGTGTACTGTTCAATAGTTTATTTTTGTGAATTTTAAAACTTCGAATATCCGGATAGTCAAAGGAATTAGGTTAACATTTCAAACATATTAAAGCGAAATAAGCATAATTTTATATAATTTCTGAGAGGACCTCGAGATCTCTACATAAGATATATGCAGGCGGTTACATGTGCTTAGGTCAGTATTTTTATTGGGAAATTTGTCATGCTCAGGTTTTCTTATTTCTACGTGTTGTGAAGTTTATTAAACAACGATCACAGAGCTTTATGCCTCTATTTAACAACAATCAGTATCTTTGGATTAATTATTTCTCAACTTTTAATGTAATTTTGCACGTGTATCTAATGCTACGAGCAACGATCTTTACCTTTTTTAAACACTTTTGTTTTAATAAGTACTTCTTTCTGGATTTTGAAATTTGCACCTTTTTCGACATTCTTTTTGCTTGTCGGCTTGATTTTGTCTCACTAGTGCTCTATGTTATAATTGATGACTGTAGCACTCTAATTGTTGTTATTAATTGTTGTTATTGTTATTAGGTACTAATTTAACTAATTTAAATAATTGTTTAATATCTTAATAGCCTAGGGGTAACATCGTGAAGTTTTGAAGTTTTAAATGACAGATTCTGAGATGCATTGAACCCTCGTAGGTTTGAATTCCAGCCATGCTGATCTTTGAGTTAAATCTCAGACATTCATTGGACTGATTACACAGAAAATGGTCTAGATTACCTTACGGTTTAAACATGTGGTATTAGTAGTGATAGATATCAGCACAGTTGATCATTTCAGTATAATGCTTGTTTATTTTTTAACATTAGTGCTTGATATTATAAGAGTATAAAATCAAATAGCATATTTTGGTAGCTTTATATATATTTTAGTTCTAATCTTTAGGTTAATGAATGTATTTTTACACCGATTGTGATTGAAAGCCATTTGTCATTTGATTTTCTTGAAATTGTAAATGCTACTTATTAGTTACTTAAAGGATAAGGACAGGATTGCAGAAGTATTGCAGTAGTGTTTTTTATATATTCCTGTGTCTGTTATTTCTGTATATGGCCAGGATGAAATAAAAGCTTGTTTTATTTAGTTATAGGATGCTACAAGTTCTCAACTTAATTTTATGACTAAATTTAGTATTGGATCTATTTTTTGATTAGAAAACCTAGACCTTGTATTTATACTGTTTGTAAGTTTATAACAAAAGTACTAATTTGTTGTAGGTTGCCGCAATGTTTAATCGAGGCACAACGGGAGGATTATTTGGAGGGGGAAGTACAACATTTGGTTAGTATTTTTGCATATTGTTATTTAACGTCTCTGACGCCCATTAAATTCTAGTTGTATTATTTTATGTCAATTTATTTGATCAATAATTTGTGATGCTGTTTTCTGAATGGCTACTTGAAAAGACACAAGAAGTTCACGATATAAGAAATTCAGGAGAACATGTTTAGGCTAAAGAGAGCATTGGACTGAAATTGGTTGGTTTATTTGTAATGGATCTGTTTTATACTGAAAGTTAAACATTCATTTGTAAGCAGTTTATCATGATTACCGTATATATTGTAAATGCTACTATCCTAATTACACAGCTAACTAAAATATACCTTGCAATTACACTGTTTATGTAGTTAGCTTTTTTACCCATGTTGTTTCCAGTCTGCTGAAGAATAACCGTAGGCTTACAGTATGGGGCGACTGATCAAGGTCTGCGTAAGAAACAGGGAAACCACCTCAGAAGCCATATATTCCCAAGTTATAGGCTTCATTACATTGCGGATAAGGCAAAGCCGTTACTTGTGTGTTACTGAGTGCTTTCATGGAGTGTAACAGCAGAATGTGAGTAGGAATATATACCAATGTTGACCTGCATTGTGGTAGAAAACGAATCGTTAGTTTTGTATAGTTGCTTTATATGTACATCGTATCGTTCGGTTCCTTGTAATAATGCTGTACCTCAAACCGTGCAGTGTCTTTGATATTTATCGGATTTCATTTATTAATTTTTATGGATTTTCTGTGTAAATTGTTTTGTTTTACACTACTCTTTTAGTTTGTTACAATGGAATCTATGTCTTGTAGGTGCAAGTGCATTTGGAGCAGCGACTTCAACACCATTCTCAGGTATGTACATGTGGTTGCTTCAGTTTCATATTTTAATCAACACTGGAAGCGATAACAGTTATTTTAGAAACAGCAATTTTAGGATGAATACTGTAGACATACATGTGTAGTGACAAACATTTGCAGATTAAAAAGAGTAAGATTTACTAATATCTATGAACGCTTTTCTTCTGTTAGTAGAAAACAACAATAACAATTAGTTATAACAAGTAGTGAACTATTTTTAAAGTGCTGAATATATCATAATGATACTTATTGAATATGTGTGTGCTAGAAAATTCTGACTTGTAGATTTTATTCTATTGAAGAATGTGAAAATAGCAAAGTAGTTAACATTGTTCCGGAATTTGAACCTGTTGCTAATATGAATGCTGAAATTATTATCTTCTGCAGAAATCTAGTAGCTACTAATCTTTTGTTGAATTATCTAAAGAATTAATTTTTCTAACAATTTTTCTAATCCAGTTTATAATCTGGATTAGATATTCAGATATCATTTCTCTATTCCATCAGGACAATGGAGAATCTAAATGGTTCAATAAAATATAAAAAATCTTTGGTAAATGTTCTATAAAATCTACAAATTCTAATGTAAAATGTTCTAGAAAATCTACTAAATCTTAAGTAAAATGTTCTGGAAAATCTACTATTTAATTCTTAAGTAAAATGTTCTATGAATGTAAAGGAATCGAAGTTGAACGCTAGTTTTTTTTCCTCGAAGGCTTTGGTGGTTTGAATAATCATAAGTATATGATTATTCAGTTATGAGTCAGCGCTTCTATCTATTCATTCATTGCGCTGATCTGAGAGTAAAATCTCAGACATTCACTGGACTGGTTACTCGGAAAATGGAATAAGTTGCGAAATGGTTTAAATATGTGGTATTAAAGAGTGATAGATATCAACATAGTTGATCATTTCACTATAATGCTTGTTTACATTTACTGTTTGCTTCATTGACTAATTATATCCATTTACTGGACAGGTGGAGCCACCGGTGGTTTTGGCACGACAGGATTCGGAGCGGCTGCCAACCCGGCAGGATCTACCGGATTGTTTGGAGCATCGGCAGATGCACTGGCCGCTAAAGGACTGTTTGGACAGCCAGCGGCAAAACCTAATGCTTTCAGTAAGTGACGAATGTCTTTACATCCTCCACGGGTTCCACTAGTGGTAATTTACATGGTTAAATCCTCGATGAATTCCACCAGCAGTAGTTTACACGGTTAAATCCACGATGAATTCCATCAGCTGTAGTTTACACGGTTAAATGAACTTAAATCCACGATGAATTACACCAGCTGTAGTTTACCTGGTTAAATCCACGATGAATTTTACCAGCTGTAGTTTACACTGTTAAACCCACGATGAATTTTACCAGCAGTAGTTTACACGGTTAAATCCACAATGAATTCTACCAGTGGTAGTTTACACAGTTAAATCCACGATGAATTCCACCAGCGGTAGTTTTCATTTTAAATTTTAATTGAAGGTAGCTGTTACCAGTGGCGTAGCGAGGGGGAGGCAGGGAGGGGCTAGTGCCCCCTCCAAGATGTCATGTAAAAGTTTTATTAGGCCAAAATATTAGAGAATACATTGTATAAAGTGTGTACCACCTCAAAGTGCCTCCTCCAAGATTAAAGTGCCTCCCCCAAGACTAATTCCTTGTTACACCACTGGCTGTTGCGATATGTCTGTCTAAAACTTGCTTTTGCCAATTTAAACTTCAAGATTCTCTTAACCGTGGAATTGATTTTAAGTTTAGGTGAGACACAGTTTTGGCTCATTGTGACTGATTTAGAGAGATGATCTTTTAAGTAAATGCTATGCATTGTTATGAGATTTAATTAAATTAAAAATACATTTGGAAAGTCTGCCGTTGTTGAGTGTTGTAGAGATACATGATCAGATTCAGGAATCTACTAACTGCTCCTCAGAGAGCTTTTCTTACTCTTAAGACTGACGCGCAGTTATATTATTCAACTCATTGTACGGATACATTGATCAATGTCAATTTTTTAAAAGGTTATTGATGGTAATGTTTTAAAAAGCTCGTAAGGATTTTTACTCTGATTGTATATTATAGAAACGTGGACGCTATATAATAAGGCGACTGATTTTTAGTAAACCAGTTGTTAATTAAGAAGGAATTTTTGTAAATGTTTGTGTGTTCAGCATTTGGAAGTCAGAATGTTGCAACAGTGCAGCCTTCAACTGGACTGTTTGGTGGAGCTGCAACAACAGGTGGGTCACTGTTTGTAATTTTCATATTCGAACTGCTCCGTTGCCCTACAGTTAAATGTATTATACCTTTAATGTCAATATAGATCAATCAGTGCTCAGCTGTCACTGCGCTGAACCCATCTCTGCTCTTGTTTTTCTGCATTTATTTTCTCTGGCAGGCTTAAGACAAATCTTGTCTCTTCATAAGTACTTAATATCTACCCTGATCTTCTTATGATCACTAGGCTGGTATTATTCAGGACTTTATTTGTTAGCATATGTTTTTGCAAATCGATTTTCGAGAATCGGACGGGTTGTAGCAATGTGTGCTGTGGGGATGTTCGTGACATTATCTTTATGAGGAAATGGACAAATCGTTATTATAACAAATACTACTATTATTATTATTACTACTAATATTATTATTATTATTCCCTACCCTGGTTAAACTGGGATTAAGTGGAAGATGATGGTGATGATTATTATTATTACTACTATAAATATCTGTACAAATTCCTCTTACAATTGCATCATTGTCTGCGTGAGGAAGTAGAAATCTCTGCCGTCTGACCTCAGATGTCGCAAGTTATTGTCTATGTTGTATATAAACTGAGAATTGGAAAGCATTGCTTATGTTACGTGCAAAAATGTTAGCGAGTTAGATAAGAATTTAATTAGGCCAGTTTGTGAAACCAAGTAATAACTAAACATCTCATTTCTTCATTCATGGTTTATGTATTTTTCTCTATATTTGATTAATTATTTTATTTGTTCAGGGTTTGGTGCAGCATCCAGCCAGCCGGCCACGCCGTTTGGAGGCGGTCTGTTTGGTACCGGTGCCAGCACAGTGGGGCCTGTAGGCACGACGGTCAAGTTTGCGCCAGTGACCGGCACGGATATCATGATGAAGAACAACCAGCAGCAGAGCGTAACGACGAAGCTGCAGTGCATCACCGGCATGAAGGAGTACGAGAGCAAGAGTCTAGAGGTCTGAGCTGATGTCTCAGTCGCGATCCTTTGGGATTTCATGTCTTCTTTATATCTTAGTACTTTTGGATCTTTGAGTCGCTGTATCTGCACCATTTGTCATGATTTATGACAATAAATATTTTTAAAATGTTAAAAATTAAGTTTCTTGAAGAGAAGCATCATTACATTAGGCGCTAGAAAACGTTTTTCACTAAAACTCATTAGGAGATTCAGAAATTTCCTCGCTGAAATAATTGTATACTTTACATTTAAATAAGAAATTCGTCGGAAGGATTCCCATGTTAGAGAATCATGGCTATGACACATGCGCGTGTATATAGTGGTATTCTGGTCTGATTTCAGGAGCTGCGATTGGAGGATTACGCAGCCAATCGTAAAGGACCACAGCCTGGATCGCTAGGATTTGGCTCAGCCGCACAACCTTCTCAGGGATTTGGCTTCAGTGGTAAGTTGTCTCTCTATCAGTTGATTATCTGCTGTGGAATTGACTGTAAGTTACAATCTGTTCAGTTAGTTTATTGTTATAGAGTAGAATATTTCTACATTGCTGCTCCATGCAGTGGTCCCAGGATATGTCCAGGATGTTGAAGTGACAGTGGGACAGATACTACATGTCTTGAAGGATCATTCACCGGATTTAAAATTTTAAAATAATGATCAGATACGAGTGAGAATAATGGTTTCTTGATAATGCTTGAGTGTGTTAGTTTGATTTATACAATGTATTGATAGATTGATTGATACGATGATTTTCATATTTACAGTTATGGAGCTGTATTTGGCTTGATACTTTCACAAAGTGGTGGTAGCTTAATGTGTAGCTGCTTGCTAAGTATTTCAGGATTCACCGATACACATGCCGGTTTATTGTTTTGTATGTTTTGTCAGCAACATACGTTACCTGTTTATAGTCGCTGTTAATTGATAGATTGGTTGATTGATTGGACAGGATTTGGCGCTGCCAATTGATTGATTGAATTGACAGGATTTGGCGCTACCAACTGATTGATTGATTTAACTGGATTTGGCGCTACCAATTAATTGATTGAATTGACAGGATTTGGCGCTACCAATTGATTGATTGATTTGACAGGGTTTGGCGCTACATATTGATTGATTGATTGATTTGACAGGATTTGGCGCTACCAATTGATTGATTGATTTGACAGGATTTGGCGCTACCAATTGATTGATTGATTTGACAGGATTTGGCGCTACCAATTGATTGATTGATTTGACGTGATTTGTCGCTATGAATTGATTGATTGATTTGACAGTATTTTGTGCTATTGATTGATTTGAGAGGATTTGGCGCTACCAATTGATTGATTTGACAGGATTTGGCGCTACCGATTGATTGATTGATTTGACAGGATTTGGCGCTACAATTGATTGATTGTTTGACAGGATTTGGCGCTACATCGACTGCATCGGTGTTTGGACAGCCCCAGGCTCAGCAGTCCCAGCCTGGTGGTTTGTTTGGTGCCCAGGCCAAGCCTCTCTTCTCCGCCACTGCTCCCACCAGCACCTCGCTGTTTGGCAACGCTGCGACAAACCCTTTCAGTGCTGCCAAGCCTGTAAGTGCTATAGTTATCTCTGCTCTCTTGTTACTGTATTAATTGTTGTTAATATTATTAATGTTATCATTTTATTAGTATTATTGTCATTTATTATTATATTAGTGAGAAAAAATATTCGTCTGGCTCACATTGATAATTAATATTTGTAGCTAAGTCTCTTGAGTTAATCAATAGATTTTACTTTTACTGTGTAAGAACCATTTTGAAATATGTCTTAACAGAGTAACTGATGTACTTTGATTAACTTGCACACTAGAGGCGTAGTTGCTGCTATTAATAAGATTGATTGATGATTGATTAACTTACTTTACTTGGATGATTGATTGTGATTGATTGACTTGTTGTAATTGGATGATTGATTGACTTGTTGTAATTGGATGATCGATTGATTTTTTGTAATTGGATGATTGATTGATTGATTTGTTGTAATTGAATGATCGATTGATTTGTTGTAGTTGGATGATTGATTGACTTGTTGTAATTGGATGAATGATTGATTTGTTGTAATTGGATGATCAATTGATTTGTTGTAGTTGGATGATTGACTGATTGACTTGTTGTAATTGGATGATTGATTGATTTGTTGTAATTGGATGATCGATTGATTTGTTGTAGTTGGGTGATTGATTGATTGATTGACTTGTTGTAATTGGATGATTGATTGATTTGTTGTAGTTGGATGATTGACTGATTGACTTGTTGTAATTGGATGATTGATTGATTTGTTGTAATTGGATGATCGATTGATTTGTTGTAGTTGGATGATTGATTGATTGATTGACTTGTTGTAATTGGATGATTGATTGACTTGTTGTAATTGGATGATTGATTGATTTGTTGTAGTTGGATGATTGACTGATTGACTTGTTGTAATTGGATGATCGATTGATTTGTTGTAGTTGGATAATTGATTGATTGATTGACTTGTTGTAATTGGATGATTGATTGACTTGTTGTAATTGGATGATGTTGCAGGCACAGAGCTTGTTTGGAGCCACTACTACCACACAGAGCACCGGCCTATTTGGCTCTACCCAGCCAACCGGCGGCTTGTTCGGATCTGCACAGCCAGCATCTACCGGCTCTATCTTTGGTTCAACCGCTGGTACGGTCGGCAGTGTATTTGGAGCGCCGGCTGCTTCTGCCACTCCGTTTGGTGCCACTAGTCAACCTGCTGTTAGTATTTCTGCATGTTTTGCTACATATTACTGCGTATGAGTTGTGCTACATATTTCAATCTTTATGTGGACTGGTGGTTGAAGCTTTGATTAATACATATTTAATACCTGTTTTAATACCTATTACTACGTATGAGTATTGCTACATATTTCAATCATTGTGTGGACTGATTAATACATATTTAATACTTGTTTTACAACATATTACTATGTATGAGTATTGCTACATACATGTATTTCATTCTATGTGTGGACTGTTGGTTGAGGCTTTGACACGCTTGCATTGCTAGCAGCAGTCTAAGAGTTCTAAAGCGCTGCCAGATCATCTGCAACAGGACTCATGAAACAGACTTTGACCTTCATTTTTTAGCTTAACAATATAGCTTAGCTCTTAGCTTTTGTACTATGACTTAGCTCTAAAGCCTGTCTTTATTGCTGAGCCGTATAGCAATCAATGCTTTAGTGCATCATATATATCTCATGACAATTTCTCGTGTCTTGTCTCTCCGGCAGTTGTAGCTCTTGATCTCTCAAGCGGCTGCCGTGTATCTCTAGAAGCAACAAAGAAATTCCATTAGTCAACCCATCATGTCAAAGATCTACACACAAGCGGATCAACGTGTGACCCCTCTGATATATTCTAATCCTCATCGCTTGACTGAAGCTGAGCTCTAAGAAGGGCGATTATTGATTGATTCTATTTCTTATAATTGCATTTCTCTGATTTCAGGGAGGATTATTTGGAATGTCCGCTGCCAGGCCCACGGGTGGCTTATTTGGCCAGTCAGCGGCCACCACGATGAGTGCGTTTGGCTCTTTTGGTGCCACTCCGGCGGCCGCTCAGCCGGCACTGGGCTCCACGAGTTTTTTTGGAAAGCCAGCAGCGACTACAAGCGCTTTCTCCTTTAATACGCCCGCATCAAGTACCGGATTTAGTAAGTTTAAGTTGAACCTAGAATCTTATTCACTCTCTATCACGTCACTGCATTAAAAAGCTAATGTTAACGTCAATTTTCTCACTCGAAAGCAATGTCAGTGACTGGCGAGCCCAGGATTTGAACCCCGCACATATTGATCCGCGGTCGAGTATCTTACCGACATCGCCACTTGCTGGAGCCAATTATAATAGAACATTTCAGCAAGTTGAGAAGATGTAGGTGATTCTGAAAACTGTGGATTATATCTTAGAGCGGATCTGTAAACTCTATCATAGCTGTTCTATCTGTTCTGCTAATTATAATTATCAAATATTCTGTGCAGATTCATCATGCAATTTTTCAATAGAAGCGCGATTTTAATTATTTTATTTTGCCATTTGGTTGATATTTCTTAGTTTCTATTTATTTATTGCTTGTGCGTAAGCCTTAATAGGGACAAAAATTGTGTTGTGTTGTTTAAGTTTCATTTTAAAACTGTATGGAATAAATTTAAAAAAACTTAGGATGGTTGTGTCCGCTTTGTAGAAGAATAGACCAATTGTGGAATGCATGTGTTGTAAAGGGTGACAAAGCACTATGATCCGAACTAAAACCTGACCCTCAGAAGTCACAGTCGTTTTTCTCCGATGAAGGTTACGTCATGATGCGGTAAAGGCTTATACATTGTGATTGGTCTCTGTACTCAGTTGTCATCGTGTAGTGCTTTGGCGCCTGTTTGTGTAGAGTCTGCAAGAGATGTCCCTGACATTGCCTTATGGCGAGGAATCGGACGTTAAATTCATATAGATTGATTGATTGAATTAACTTCTGTCTCAGTGGTTTTCTCTTGCTGAGCATAGATGAGTAATGATAAAGAATCTGCCAATGACGCAATACTTCAGCGAGAATGATGTATCGAGACGTATCTTGTTAATTGTATTTATTTCTCAGTGTTTGGCAACACTGGAGCCACTAACACCGGGTTAGGAGCGCAGACAGGTTTTGGGTTGAATACGGGCACAGCTTTTGGTCAGCAGATAAGACCTGCGCTGCCAGGAGCGTCTCTTAACAACACAAATCTTTTCAGCGGTACTGTACCAACGTCATCTTCCTTTGAATTCTCTCACATTAAGACTCTCTGCGATGTAACTTTGGTGGTTATATGACAGCGGTGGTTGTCTTTCATATTGGCATCGAGAAGTTCTGTCGGTTACATGCTAGACAGCATTTCTAGATAGCATTTCTAGATAGCATTTCTAGATAGCATTTCTGGATAGCATTTCTGGATAGCATTTCTAGATAGCATTTCTAGATAGCATTTCTAGACAGCATTTCTAAACAGCATTTCTAGATAGCATTTCTAGATAGCATTTCTGGATAGCATTTCTGGATAGCATTTCTGGATAGCATTTCTAGATAGCATTTCTGGATAGCATTTCTGGATAGCATTTCTAGATAGCATTTCTGGATAGCATTTCTGGATGGCATTTGTGGATAGCATTTGTGGATAGCATTTCTAGATAGCATTTCTAGATAGCAGTTTTGGATAGCATTTCTAGACAGCATTTCTAGATTAGATAGCATTTCTAGATAGCATTTCTAAGTACTGCAGGAGCTCGGTTCACTCAGATATGAGTAGTACGCACAAGTCGTATCACTTCTAACCTAGATAAGAAACCCTAGTGCCGAATTGGAGATAAATATGGATGATTAGGTCTAACTAAAGACTGGAAGTAGCTTATAAATATAATAAGTGATCAGTTGTAAATTGAACTTGAATTCTGTAATTTGTTACGCTGTTTCTGTTGGAATTTCTGTACTGTACCTTTCTGCACTTGTCTGATGGAACACAAATAAATGAATATTTTACTGTTATAACTTCTTATACACTATTATTATTATTAACTTCATATATTTTTATTTATTAACATCAACGTAGCATTGTCTGCTCGACTATCGCAGGCTTGAACACGGGCAATCAGTTCACGGGAGGCACAGCCATCACAAACACCGTGGCAGCTGGCGCTCAGGACGCAGCGGCCGCTGCCCTAGCGCAGCAACAACAACAACTTCTGCAGCAGCAAGTCTCCATACTAAACAGCTCACCGTATGGCGGCTCTCCGCTCTTTCGTAATCTACACCCGTCTAGCAGCGTGTCTCGCCGTGATTCGCTGCTGAAGCCAACTAATCCCGTGGCTCAGAAGGCTGCTCTAGAGGCTGGTCAACAGTTCAAGGTTCAAACGAGGATGACAGCAAAAGTGAAACCAACTCCCGTCTACTCTGCCGTGTCTGGAAAGGTTGTTACGCTCTCTTGTTGTGTGCTATCTTCTGTAACTGTTGTATTGGTTTCCTTTGCTGGCATGTTTTCTTATAAATTATAGCTTCTAGGTCAATCAAGTGAATGCTTTTGTTCTCATAACACTGAAACCTCAGCATACGTTGATTTGAACGTCGAATCTGATCGCGCTGCAATTATGTTGTTTTTAGTCGTACTGATTTGAAGTTTGGAACCTAAGTTAAGTGAGTGGGTGATTGTTTTGTGTGATGTTGACGAAGTGCTAGGCAGGTTTCTGTTGAACTCTCATATTAGAAGATTCTGCTAGTATTTGAGAGATTTCTGTTGAACTATACAGGGTCAGCTGTTTGACGGGTTGGAGGATGAAGACATATCGTACGACACAAGCGTGAACACGTCTAGAAGAAGCGTGAAGAAGCTCGTCATCAAATCAGTGGGAGGAGGTTCTCACAATCACTCACTGAGCTCTCAGTTCAACCAGTCCATTGATCAGCCGCTCAACATCAGCACCGATACTGACTATCTCGGCAGGTCTGTACTCCTCCACTTCACACTAGCGGCTCGTGTTGTTGTTGTTGCTGGTCACCTAGTTACTTTAGTACAAAATCTTAATTGCAATAATATAATGCGAATTTGAACTATTATGAGTATTAGGCTCTTAATAACTAAAATAACTAAATAATATTTGCGGCTGTTGCTAGATATGAACTGAACTAGTTTGTGAACAGAGTTCATAGTTTGGAGTTAATAAACGTGTTATATGTTTGTTCACATTTCATACTCTTATCATACTGCTTGGATTATAATTATCATTATTTATTGACTATCGTTATTTTACATCCGTCGGCTTTTAAAAGTTATTCCTCTCAGAAATCATCAGTGTAGACCATTTTCCAGTTCCTTTTAAATCCCTCTTTAAAAAATGGATACAAATACAGTGAAAAATAAATTATTTTTCACTGTATTTGTATTCATTTTTTATTTTTAATCTGCTTTTATAAAGATTGTTGATTTACTTATGTTATGCTGCGAGCAGAGGAGGCTCAGGACTTAATGGGCGCGGTGTTGGTGTTGTTGGTGGTGGTGGTGTTAATGGATTGATAGATAGAGGCAGCGTGAGTCAGCCTGTGATCAACTCAACTGGTCAGCTTGCTGGCTCCAACACTCGGCAGTCCTATCACAACGGGTTAGAGCTCTCTATGTGTCTTGTTGTTTCTCACTGTCCAGTCAAAACAGACTCATACATAGAGAACATATTTCAGTACACGGCAAAATAGTAGAGTACATGACTACATATTAGCGCAAAATGGTTTAGTAGATAATTATTAATTATAATATTAAGTGATTGTGATCATAGATAATTATTAATTATTATATTAAATAATTGTGATCATAGTTAATTAGTAATTATGATATTAAGTAATTGTGATAGAAATTTATTAGTAACTATAATATTAAGTCATTGTGATAATAGTAAATCTATAATTATAATAATATTAAGTAATTGTAATAGTAGTAATTGTAATATTAATTAATTAGTAAGCATTATATGAACACGTTGTTGTGTAGAGGGGAGCTGGACACGACAGTGGGGGAGCTGAACGGGAGGGGTGCGGGGGGAGGGGGAGGGGGGGCTAGGACTGATGAGATGAGGCAGGGGACGTACCCCCCTCCACGTGGCAGGTCCAGTGAGCTGAGGGGCAGGAGCTTTAGCTTTGAGGAGGACAACAGCAGCGAAGTCTCCTCTGATGATTTCAATCACCGTCAGGTCTGAGGCTTACAATTCTGCTGTAGTATTATACGACTGTATTACCCCCGCCGTGTTCAAGCCACTGAAGAATAGGCCAACTTGTAAGAGGCAACTTTTAGACATTGCATTGTACACATCTGTTGGTATTAATTCAGAAGGTTATTCAGCATGTTCAGCAGGTTAGTTTTTGCCGATTTGAAGTCATTATAGTCTGGCATTAAAAAATTTCTTATTTAAACGTTTTTTTTTTTGGCAATGACTAAAATATGTCGTTCTGCGTAGTGCACCGCTACCAAGAGTGAGTAATTGTTTACAAGTAGTTCTGTTCATGTGCCAAATGAATACTCTGAGAAGCTATTAGTGAAACATGTGATGTGTGAGGATTTGTGTTATCTGTGATGTTATTAGTGGAACATGTGATGTATGAGGGTTTGTGTTATCTGTAATGTTATTAGTGAAACATGTGATGTATGAGGATTTGTGTTATCTGTAATGTTATTAGTGAAACATCTGATGTATGAGGGTTTGTGTTATCTGTAATGTTATTAGTGAAACATGTGATGTGTGAGGATTTATGTTATCTGTGATGTTATTAGTGAAACATGTGATGTGTGAGGATTTATGTTATCTGTGATGTTATTAGTGAAACATGTGATTTATGAGGATTTGTGTTATCTCACTTATCTGTTTTGTTTCTGTAGAATGATAGACCGCACAAAGCGGGTATTGTGTTGAGAAGACCCGGATACTATACCGTGCCTTCTCTGGAGGAACTGGAGAGCATCGTGGACGCAGACGGGCACTGTTTTGTGGATAACTTTGTTATAGGCAGAGAGAACTACGGCAGCGTCTCGTTTCCTGGAGTCATCGATGTGGCCGGCTTGAATATCGATGAGCTGGGTAACTGATAACTCCTGTCTTATCTCTTATATACTATCTCCTTATCTCTTATCTAGCATCTTATCTCCTATCAACTCTCCTATATCCTATCCTATCTATCTTCTTATCTCCTATCTACCATCTTAGCTGCTTTCTACCATCTTATCTCTTATCTACTTTCTTATCTCTTATCTACTATCTTATTTTTTGTCGCATCTATCACCTTATCTCTTATCTACAAACTTATTTTCTGTCCTATATCATCTTATCTCTTATCTACTATCTTATTTTCTGTCCTATCTATCACCTTATCTCTTATTACCTACTATCTTATTTTCTGACCTATATCATCTTATCTCTTATCTACTATCTTATCTCCTGTTCTATCTATCACCTTATCTCTTATCTACTATCTACCATCTTATCTCCTCTCTCATCTACCTTCTTATCTCTTATCTACTATCTTGAATCTGAGCTGCTATGTATCTCTTGTAATTTCTCATCACCTGTCTATTTTTCTTTCTTCTATATTTTGTTGTATCTTATCTCTATGTAGTGAGAGTAAATAAATTTTAATTAAGAAATCTCCACAATTAATACTTCAGAATGGAGATCGCTTGAAAACAAGGAAAGCTTAAATTAAGTCATTTTAATTAAGTATATCAACTTAAGTCTCTTAATATATTCAGTTTTATTTTATTGCTTACCAGAAAATTGAGAAAGATTTATTGTTGCTGTACATTTATAATTACGATCAATGTGGGTAATTGGCAGTAGTTATAGGTAACTACGTTGTGTCGATGCAGTGCACTTCCGCAGCAAGGAGATAGACATTTACCCCAGTGAGGACAAGAAGCCTGCGGTGGGTCAGGGTCTCAACAGACCCGCACAGGTCACTCTGGACCGGGTGTGGCCAGTGGACAAGAACACCGGGGCGACGATAAGGGTTTGTTGCTAGTAACATACGTGCTGTTGAATTAATAGTAGTAGTCACCAAGGTTTGTCATGTATAGCTCGTTAATGACTCTAGGATGGAGATTAGAGAGGAAATTGAATGCTAGAAATAATAACGCAGCTATCTATTTGTGTTCTTTTCTAGTCCCTGACATTGCTTTATGGCGACGAACGAGGACGTTAAATTCTTATTGATTGATTGATTCTTATTGATTGATTGATGGTGTATTTTGTAATTATAGATTTCATAGTGTATGGTACTGTACCATAGGAACATTTTTACTATCTTTCTCCTCTGCTAGATTTTGACAGAGTGTTGATAAGGCACTATGGCGTTCGTAATGTGTGGTATTGTATTGCATTGAATAGTTTAGGTCACTTTCCTTTCTCTGGTTTTATAATGTAAGTAAAATATTGTTTTTTATTTTTATTGTACGGGTTAGTTTACTTTATCTCTTTGCAGGATTATGACAGATTATTGGCCATGCAGTACATGGAAAAACTGGAAAAGGCTTCCTATAGGATTGGAGCCAAGTTCATAGAGTATAGACCTGAAACTGGTTCCTGGGTGTTTGAGGTGTGTGCTCAGTATTGGCGATATCTTGTATATAAAGTACTGATAACTATACACGCTCGTCCTGTAATTCACGTCCTATCCTTAGAACTTATATTTAACTCAAGTTACGTTTAACTTTAACTGGGGGTTATTTTTGCACATCTAGGTGCATCTAGATATGAAAAATCTAGACATATGCACACTTAGGTATATTGTTTTGCTATTTCGTTATGTATTTAAGGTATAGTATAAACCATTCATTAAGCTACAGTACAAACAATCTCTTTGACTCTAAATGTGCCCTTGTGGTTCATAGCAAACGTTGAACTGAACTCTGTAGGCTTTTCTAATTGAGACGACTAAGTAGCAACTGTGAAAGACGATGTTAAACCCACTCAGAACGATGAGGTCACAAGTCACAAGCTATTGGCCAATTTTGAGATTTGTTAAGAACTTTTAGTGAAAAAAGGAGCTGGTAAAGTTAATGTTAACATCAGTTTCGTCACTCGAAAGCGATGTCAGTGACGGGCGAGCCCAGGATTTGAACCCCGCACATACTGATTCGCGGTCGCATATCTTACCGACATTGCCACTGGCTCCTGCCAGTAGACGTAAAGCCTCTAGTAGGATTATGAACCGTGGACAGGGAGAGATGAATTGTAGCGTGTTCGACTGTGCTTAGGTGCGACATTTCTCAAAGTACCGCCTGCCTGATGATTTGGATGAGGACGATGATGAAGGACTGCCAGCTGAAGTGAGACTGAAGAGACTGCAGCAAGCGCTAGAGAACCAGTCTAAACAGCGGGTAACCTTTGTATAGTAACTGCGCATTCTCATTAATGCATCAGAGTCTGCTCTTATTAACACTACTGGATATATAATACATTTGAAGACATATATTTCTATAGACGTTCATGTGCTGCACTGTAGTTAATAGTTTTGTCATTTGCGATGCAATCAGTAAAATAACATGGCACATATGATGTGATAATGATGCTCATTTCTTAAATAGTGACTCGTGATGGGAGGCGTCTCTGACAGCATCCATGTATGAGGAAACGGACTTTAAACCTAAAGTTATTACTACTATTATTTTTATTAAATTGTGCCATGTCAGAAAGAGCATTTGGTCGGTGAGCGCCTAGCTCCAGAAATTGCTACAAAATTTTCTAATGTGGACCCTAGTTAAACTGGGATTCTAGGGATGATGTTGATGATGATGATGGTGGTAGTGGTGGTGCTGATGATGATGATGATGACGATTAAATCTGTGAATTACAAGTTCAGAGCAATCATGTATGGAACAAAAATCATTTCAAGGAACTTATTTTTTGTGCTTCTGGAAAAAAGTAATATGGTAATTTATGCAGGTATACGAGATGGTTACTATGCATAATATAATCAATAAATTAAGAACAAGGCTCGTTTTGAAAGCACCACTGAAATTAATGCGTTAGAATGATGATAGTATTGAGTGTGAAGCACTGTGGAATGCTTGAAGACCTGTATGACAATATGATTGTTACAGCAGGTAGAAGACTCTGATAGACCTGTATGACCTATGACCTCTATGACCTGTGACCTGTATGACGTATGATTGTTACAGCAGGTAGAAGACTCTGATAGACCTGTATGACCTATGACCTCTATGACCTGTGACCTGTATGACGTATGATTGTTACAGCAGGTAGAAGACTCTGATAGACCTGTATGACCTATGACCTCTATGACCTGTGACCTGTATGACGTATGATTGTTACAGCAGGTAGAAGACTCTGATAGACCTGTATGACCTATGACCTCTATGACCTGTGACCTGTATGACGTATGATTGTTACAGCAGGTAGAAGACTCTGATAGACCTGTATGACCTATGACCTCTATGACCTGTGACCTGTATGACGTATGATTGTTACAGCAGGTAGAAGACTCTGATAGACCTGTATGACCTATGACCTCTATGACCTGTGACCTGTATGACGTATGATTGTTACAGCAGGTAGAAGACTCTGAGGGGACTGAGGGCTCGGAGATTACCCCTGGGGGAGACCACGTGGGTGATGCCCTCACTGGCGGGGAGGGGGGTCTGGGAGGAGTGTTGAAGGGGCTAGTGGCCCCCACGTATGATGGCACAGACTCGTACATGATGGAGGACGTGAGCAGGGTTAGGTTTAACATCGACGAGGATCTTGACACTGAGAAACTACAAAGGAAAGGTGAGGAGCGTTAACTTGATTATAATAATAATAATAATAGTATAACTGCTTTACGAGCAAGGTGCTGTAATCAATTAAATTCAATTGAGGGGATAACTTGAGGGGATAACTGCTTTACCATCACAATGATGGAATTAATTAAATCCAGTAATGCTAAATGATGTGTGAGATTGAAGATGCTCTCGGATGATTAAATCAGTTATTGGTTATTCTACATATTTTAAGTGATCTGGTAGATACTATTAACTGAATGTACGTTAAACTGCATGTGAACTTAGGAGGGAACTAATGTGAATATGGCAGTGGAAAGAATTGTTGCCGTGTGACAGTATTTTGTATATTATGGATCGATTAATCGATAAAACTTAAGAATAGCGAGATCTAGCTACTTTTAACTATTGAGACATTTTACCGTTGTGCTATTCGACTCTCTTTCTCTGTTAATGGAATGCTAATTCTGTGCCTGCTTGACATGTTGCACTGAATGGTACTTTATAAAAATGTGTATCTATTGAATTTCTAAATTATATAGATACGACTTCTTATTAGACAGAGTAGTAAATGTTAGCTGATTGATTGATTGCTTAATTACTTAGTAGAGCTATTGATTGGTTATTGATGAATCAGGTGTATCAATGGAAGAGGAGCTGGACCTGGAGAATGAGGAGCTGGAGAAGAGGGACTACCTGGAGAGAACCCTGGGAGCCTCTGCCCATCAGGTTCAGCTGCAGAAAGCTTCGTTCTTTGGTCAGTTCAACGACGACGATGTTGAGAGATGCAGTGAGGATGAGGAAGATGATGAAATCAGTCTACTGAAAAAGAAGAATCGCGGAATTAAAGCTGGTATTGATCCTGTTCTGCAGCTTTTTCATTAAAGTGGTTTTTGTCACGGTGTAGTTTTTAGAAGCGAACTTTGCGCTTACTAGCGACTCAGGGGGTTGATTGTTATCTGAATGGTCTTTCCACAGACTCACAAACATTAGCTGAATGTTTGTGTGACAGATCCGTTTCTTACTGACCGTTGCAGTTATAACATACTAATTGTCAGTACTAAGCATAGCAATTTCTAATTTACTTTGTTATTATTGTTAAGATGCAGGTTAAATCCAGATTAAAGGCTAACATTAAGAGCATTAAATGCTGACTCTATTGCTATGCAGAGAAGCTATCAACTTTGATATGGATTCTGTAATCAGGAATTTTTTAACCAGGCTTATTTGTTTGATTAATTGAATACTGGATTGTAGTAAATGACTAACTGGTTTGCGTGGTAGATGTAAGAAGTGGGATAATTGGATTCTCAAAGTCTTCTCCTAACACTTTTCTACTGGACAGCTCGTTGAAGAAGGACAGGAGTTTTGTTTCATTGGACAGGCCCTCGAGCAAGGCATTGGATCTGTTCTGTATGTCTATGAGATTTCTCTTAAGAAGTTGTGCTACTTCTAACTTTTGAATGTCTTAATAGCGTAGGGGTAAAATCATGAAGTTTTAAATGACAGATCCAGTTAATCCTTTCCATTCTTCTCCAGATCCTCATTTTGAATACTAAATGTATATGCGAAATACTATATAGTACTGTACAGTACAGTGAAAGCTAGTTTTATGTTATAGTATAAATATAGTATAAATATAAACTTTTAGAGTTGTTAACATGTTAACATGTCGTAGTATATATTTGAATAGATTCATTTGAACTCTTTTGAATTCATAAATATATATAAACTCTTAGAGCTGTTAACACGTTACAATATATATTTGAAACGATGTAGACAAGATTCATTCAGGCGGCGTGGAAGGTTTGATAGAGTCGGGTAAATCAACCCCCCGTTCTTCTGCTCGCGTTGACCTGCCCTCGCTCCCCACTGACTCGTACCCCCTGGTACCCAGCGGTCTCTCTCTCCACCTCTCTACCCCCTCTCTCACCGGCTGTCGTGTTGGTAAGGCCCTGCAGCCGCTCAGCCAGTCTCTGTTAGCCGGGCGGCTCGGCTTGTGTATGGACGCAGGGCTGGTGCAGGGTAGAACGTTTCGTGTGGGCTGGGCAATGAACTGGAGGCTAGCTCAGATTGGCCACTCCTCTGATAAAGGTAAGAACTTTGTGCCGGGTTTTTGCCAAAATCAATCAATCAATAAGAACTTAACGTCTGGTTCCTCGCCATATGCAATGTCAGGGACGTCTCTTGCAGATTCTACACAAACAGGCGCTAAAGCACCACACGATGAGGACTGAGTACACAGAGAATTCTTGCTATTTTAATTATATCTTAGCGATTATATTGTGTAAGTATTAATTTCTGATTTGCCCGTGTGAATGCAGGATTAAGTTAAGTACTAGTACTGTTGGGGTCAGAGTTGATTGGACCCTGTGGTTGTATCTCTATCCCTTAGATATGGATGACAATATGAAATTTGTCAGTTTAGATCTGTACGGGTTTGGATTGCTCAGCCTTTGTACTCTCCATACGAACCGGATGTTAAATTCCTATTGATTGTTGTGGACTGTGACCACTGCATGAACTGTCGTTGTTGTTGCTGTAGATGTAGAGAGTGAGGAGGACCTGACGTCAGGGTTTGGACTGATGAAGAGACGCAGTGCTGAGGTGATGAGGAAGTCATCGGTGCCGCTGTCTGAACACAAGATAACTGACTCGAAGAGAGTAGCGCTGTGTAGCGTGCAGGTCTCTAACACCGAACAGGACTTTGTGAGTATTCAACAATCACCATAGATATCACTTGATTATTCTCTCACTCACTTTGTGGGTATTAAACCATCACCATAGATATCACTTGATTATTCTCTCACTCACTCTTTGAGTATTCAACAATCACCACAGACATCACTTGATTATTCTCTCCCTCACTCTTTCCTCTCACTCTCTGCCTCTCTCTCTGTTTTTAAATATCTGCAATTCACTGACAGTATGGATTGTGCTATGACGACACTGAACCGAAGTAATAAGCTGTGGTTACTATAGTATTATGTAGTAGTTATTGGTAAGAACTACTGTTAAGTTTGGGCTACATTAACTTCAGGAACTTAATTTTTTCTCCTTTAAATTACGCACTTGACAATGTCCCACAGTTTTCTTCCTTGAGGCACATTGTTTGTTTTGTGGCAAAGTCTATTCTTGTTACTACTTAAGTAGAGCCGGTTAACTGCATGGTCAAGTTTTGAACAACTTCACTATAATGTTTGTCTTTCAAGTTAATTGGTATTCATTATTAAATACTTTTTATCTACCAGCCAAAATATTGTGTATTTACGTTTCTCTAAACAAATATTGTATCGTTCGACCTGTGGCTCTGCGTACACTTTCAACACTCTTGGTTTTTCAGTAATTATGTTTTATAATTAATAATTTCATTAATTATGTTGTATAATTAATAATTTCATTAATTATGTTGTATAATTAATAATATCATTCTCCATTCTCTCTTAGTGCACTGCCTCCTGGCAGGTCCATGGTACATAACGCCTCCACTCTTCTCTGTCTTCCGCCTTCCTCTTCATTTCCACACACGAGTGTTTCTTTAAAGCATCTAACATACCTAATCACGACTTGCCCCTGCCACTTTTTCCTTCCATTCTACATTCTATGACCTCCTTTAATAGACCTTCCCCCCTAAGAATGTGTCCTATTATTATGTTATTTAATTAAGACTTATATTATGTGTAGCAGGAGAAATGGCTGATTCTCTGCCTACAGTATTCTAATTACTGTTGTTGTTGTAGGTGATGTTGAAGGAATGTCTGGTGCTGGCACTGAGTAACTCTGAGTGGAAGGCTGGATCAGGAGGTCCTCTGTTCAATCCCCGGCCAGGACTTGATCTGCTCAACTCCTACAACAGCTCCCTCTCTCAGCATCCCGCTGCTATTGGTATATTACTACCTATCCTCTCACATAGCACGAGCTCAGTATGACTCGAGTTTTGCCTGCTGTCATTGGTATATTGCTACCTATCCTCTCGCGTAGGATGAGCTCAGTATGACTCGAGTGTTGCTCGCTGACATTGGTATATTACTACATATACCTCTCACATAGGATGAGCTCAGTACGACTAAAGTTTTGCTTGGTTAAATTTGCGACTACTGCTGCTTATATTTGTTTCCATAACGGTAGATGTCTATTTCACCATTTGAAGAAAAAACTGGAAGTGTTTTTTTATTTTCTGTCATAGTCTTTTTACAGGCTGAGTGTTTTTTTTCTTCAGTTGTAGCGGGGCTCGTTTGGCATGTTGTTTGACGGCAGATCAGTTGATGCAGGAGTTAGATCAAGTGCACTGTGTGTATTGTGTTTGATTGTAGGTTACTCTCTAGTGTGCATGATTGTAGGTTACTCTGTGGTTTGCATGATTGTAGGTTACTCTGTGGTTTGTACAATTGTAGGTTACTCTGTGATGTTGACCTGTGTATGATTGTAGGTTACTCTCTGGTGTGTATGATTGTAGGTTACTCTGTGATGTGAATGATTGTAGGCTACTCTCTGGTTTGTATGATTGTAGGTTACTCTATGATGTATATGATTGTAGGTTAATCTCTGGTTTGTATGATTGTAGGTTACTCTGTGGTTTGTATGATTGTAGGTTACTCTGTGGTTTGTATGATTGTAGGTTACTCTGTGATGTGTATGATTGTAGGCTACTCTCTGGTTTGTATGATTGTAGGTTACTCTCTGGTTTGTATGATTGTAGGTTACTCTGTGGTTTGTATGATTGTAGGTTATTCTCTGGTTTGTATGATTGTAGGTTACTCTGTGATGTGTATGATTGTAGGTTACTCTCTGGTTTGTATGCTTGTATATTTCTCCGTGATGTTGACCTGTGTATGATTGTAGGTTACTCTGTGGTGTTGACCAGTGTGTATGATTGTAGGTTACTCTGTGGTGTTGACCAGTGTGTATGATTGTAGGTTACTCTGTGGTGTTGACCAGTGTGTATGATTGTAGGTTACTCTCTGGTGTCGACCAGTGTGTATGATTGTAGGTTACTCTCTGGTTTGTATGATTGTACATTACTCTGTGATGTTGACCTGTGTATGATTGTAGGTTACTCTCTGATGTTGACCAGTGTGTATGATTGTAGGTTACTCTTTGGTGTTGACCAGTGTGTACGATTGTAGGTTACTGTCTGGTGTTGACCAGTGTGTATGATTGTAGGTTACTCTTTGGTGTTGACCAGTGTTTGGAGCCTGTGTAAAGCTCTATGGGGGGAGCTAAACTCAGTGGACTCTGGTTGCGCTGATTATAATCTACAGCTAGCTAGGCGCGAGGCGCTCTCTCATTGGCTGACAGAAACGTCTAAAGATTCCATCTTCACTGAAGTCAAACACAACATTGACAAGGTTAATATAGTTCCCGTTGTTTCTCTATTAATGATCTGTTTATGGAATGCTGAAAATTCTTTCTAATCCTTCGGTTTTCTTTATATTTTTGGCTAGGGCTATTTGGTGTTTATATAAGCACTCTAAGGAAACTCTAGAATCACTAGTCTAGGGCAGTATTGCTTTTGTGTTTGTTGCCCTAGGATACAAAGAGTGAGACAGGTCCCACTTGGACGAGAACATCTGGCCTACTGCTTATTAATTAATCAACCCTGCTATCCATCATGCTGAGTGGTTGATTGATTGATAGATTGATTGATTGATTGATAGGGACGTGACACATCATGCAGTGTGTTTAGCTACCTCACAGGCAGGCTGGTGGCTGAGGCGTGTGATTGGTTGATTGATTGTGTGATTGAGTGATTGATTGATTGATAGGGACGTGACACATCATGCAGTGTATTTAGCTACCTCACAGGCAGGCTGGTGGCTGAGGCCTGTGAGTGTGCTGAGGGGGCGAGAGATCTGCGTCTAGCTCTACTCGTCGCTCAGGCCAGCAGCTGTGACGACTTCAGGCAGCTGCTGTGGCAGCAGCTAGCTGCTTGGGCTGATGTACAGGTCTGTGTGGAATATATAATACATATACATGTATATATAAATATATACATGGTGAGGGGACCCACCTAACTGGGAAAGGCAATGGGAAACCACCTCAGAAGCCACATTTTTCCCGAGCTATAGGCTACACAGGGCTTGGATAAACATAGACTTTGTGAAGCGATTAACTTGTTGATCTAAGGAGTGCTCTTATGGAGCGAGAAAGCAGACTTTGAGTATGAATATGTACCTTGAACCTGCCACTTGTCAGTGCACTAAAGAGAGAGAGATATATAAATATATATATATATATATATATATATATATATATATATATATATATATATATATATATATATGTATGTATATGTATGTATATTTATATATTTATATATTTATATGTATATATATTTATATATCTGCTCTTTGACTTCTTTAGAACTGAAATTGTAGTAATTGTAGTAAATTATATTTGTTTTAATGGATGGATTTGATGTTAATAGATAATGTTGATTACTGCTACTTGTTAGTAGGAAAACTACTGCTATTAATAGCAATAGTAGTGCTATGCTACTACTTGTACTATTATTTGCACTAGTAATGCTATGCTACTATTATACTATTACTAGTACTATTAACAGCACTAATGATGTTATGCTACTGCTTGTACTACTAATAGTGCTACTAGTATTGCTTTGCTGCTACTGCTATTAATGCTGCTAAAATTTTGAAGAATGTTGCAATTCAGGTTGGTCTTATGGAATAGCAGCATCAATTCATGTATGGTATTTGATTGATTGATTGATGGATGATTGATTGATTGATGGATGTAGATGGATCAGTTTATCGACATGGAGTGGCTGAAGATAGTTATTGTTTGATTGATTGATTGATTGATTGATGTGGATTGATCAGTTTATTGACATGGAGCGGCTGAAGATAGTTATTGATTGATTGATTGATTGATGTGGATTGATCAGTTTATCGACATGGAGCGGCTGAAGATAGTTATTGATTGATTGATTGATGTAGATGGATCAGTTTATTGACATGGAGCGGCTGAAGATAGTGGCTCTGCTGGCAGGACTGATGGAGTGGAGGACGTCCAGTGGAAGACTGAACGTCTGTGAGGGGCTGGACTGGAAGCGTTGTCTGGCTCTACACCTCTGGTTACTATCATCTCTATCAGACAGCTTTTGTCTCAGTCTTCTTGTCTCATTGCTTTTTATATTTTTGTCTCTTTTAGTCTCATATTCTGTATTTTTTATCTTTTTTGTAATATAATTCTCACTTACTATATGTTAGTATTGAATGTTAAGTATTGAATGAAAAGCAGAAAGGGTTAATAATGTACCAGCTAAACTTCTGTAGATACTGGAGAGAGATGCTCTACTGAAACTTGTGGAACGATGCATGCAAGTGTACAGTGCCGGTTTAGTGCTAGATGATTTGCACATTTGTGGTTATACCTGAGACGATTATGATTGTAATTTAAAAGATTTATGGTTTGAATTCTTTATAACACTTTAAGTTTAGTTAATATATTACAATCTACTGAAACGGCATATCAGAGTTAGACTGTGGGAATCAATTGATGATCTCTGACGATAGATCTAACTGATTATATTGTGAATTAAAGATTGATTGATTGATCGATTAATTAATGATTGATTGATTGATTTGTTAGGTACAAGTGTCCAGCGAATGCCAGTATCGACGAAGCCCTGCAGCAGTATGAGGAGGCCTGCAGTCTCGTCCATGATGAAGGCAAGCACTACGCCATGCCACCGAGCCCGGAGTATCTGGAGTCGGTGGGACTGAGTGAGAAGAGAGTGTACGACGTGGCGTATCATCTGCTCAAGCTCTACACTGATCGGTCGCACCCTCTCAACATTCTGCTGAACCCGTCAACCATGACAGGAAACCAGCTCGACTACAGTCTCAGGTAACAACCTTCCCGCTCTCTCCACTCCAATCATCATCTTATCTTAAATCATAGTTTAACTGGGGTCGGGGTACGAATAGACCTTCCGCTCTCTCCAATCATCATCTTCTTCTCTTAAATCCCAGTTTAGCTAGGGTCGGGATACGAATAGCCCTTCTCCAATCCTCTCTCCACTGCAGTCATATTAGCGTAATTCTCTTCTGTAGCCCTTCTATGCTCTCAACTTTGCTGCTTTTTGATTTTTTTCACTGACACAAACAATATGACAAACTGTAGGAACATTTATTTACTAAGTGTATTGGTGGAATGTGTTGTGTTTAACAGTCTTCTCTAAAGCTTGCACTATTACTTGGCTATGTCCAGTGCATAATAGATCTGACTGCTGATTGGTTTATAAGTTCAGTGATCGATTGATAGATTGATAGTCTGATTGATTTATTGTAACAGTTCTAATGATTAATAAATTGATAGGCTGATTGAGGAATTGATTGTGACAGTTCGATTGATTGATGGACTCATAGGCTGATTGATTGATTGTAACAGTTCAATCGATTGATGAATTGATAGGCTGATTGATTGATTGTGACAGTTGGCACTTGATGTGTGTGCTGGAGTCACTTGGATACAGGAACCTATCACCAGAGCACCACACTTACATATGTAACAGCTACGCCGCCCAGCTAGAGGCCGTGGGACTCTATGAATGGGCTGCATTTGTTCTACTGCACATCAGAAACAACAATACGTAAGTTCTCTTCCCTTTGCTTCCCTTACATTGTCAGTAGATTATTTGGGATAATTATCTTAAGTTTTTAAGTTATTAAATTTCATATGTTTAGTCTTTGATGTTTTTTATATTCAAAGAATCATATTGTATGATTTTTAAAAATTTAACGGATTAAAACATCTGTACTTAATGAATACTGATAAATATAGTACGTATATAGAGACAGTTAAAGGTGCATTCTGTGAGTTGTTAGGAATTCTTTGAGTGAATTTAGTTTTAGAAAGCAATATGACATTTATAAATTGCTGAATTATAAGAATAAAATATCGATATTAATATGCTGTTTAGTGAGAATTTACTTATTACTTGTATTTTGGTCAATTTTTATGTTATCTTATAATTTTCTATCTGATATTTATGATGTTATGTTGCATTTCTGCTTGCATCTGTAACATTGCTATGTTATCTGTCATATTGTTACAGTCTGCGGTTTTTCAGATTGATAACAGAAATAAAAGGAATAGATTATATATTTATTTATTTGCTTGTATTTATTTTTACTATTTATCCAACTCTATGCAGACGACTTTGAATGCTGTCATTACTGCTCTTGTTTTTGTAAGCATCTGCTTGATGTAATTGTTTCCCCGTGTTGTGTCCGGGTTGTTTGAAGAATTGGTGAGCGCCTATGCTCCAGAAATTGCTACGAAATTTAAACGAATGAAAAAGGCTCAAATAGGGGATTGGCTGGTGGTATGGTGTAGGACAGAGAGGATTTGAGACAGTCTATTCTTATATCGACCCTAGTTAAACTGGTTTTCAAGAGAAGATGATGAACACTTGATGTAGTTGTTTGCATGAGTAGTAGGAAGGAAGCGGTGACCCAGTTGTTGACCCGGCACGTGAGCGTGGGAGGCCTAGAGACAGATGAGGAGGAGGAAAAGCTTCAGTTCATCGTTGAGCATCTCCATGTCCCGTCTCAGTGGATTCATGTCGCTAAGGTCTGAACTTGTTGATCCTCTGCCCTATTATATTATCTGTCTAATATTTCAACTGTTGACATTCTAATCATTAATTCTCTTTGTATTAAGTTTATGAGCTGCTTAGCATAGCACCAGATTACATTGTGCCTGTCTAACACACATGTGCTGCTTAGCATAGCACCAGATTACATTGTGCCTGTCTAACACACATGTGCTGTTTAGCATAGCATTGATGTAAGTGAGCTGTTGTGCGTATTTGTGCGACAGGCTGTGAGAGCGCACTACGAGGGAAACAAGACCCAGGAGGCGTGGCATCTGTTGAGAGCCGAGGAGTGGAACAAGTGCCACGATGTTGTTGTTGCTGACCTCTCATCTCACGCCGTCGTCAATGGTTGCGTCTTATCATTATCCTCCATCATTTATCTGCTAGCACATTCTTTAATACTAAAATAAATGCAAAGCCTTTAACCCTGTTAATTACATTATACGTTCGCTTTTGTCTCATTTTTAGATGTTACAGAAAGCATACTATATTGTAGAAATATTGCTTAAGCATCTGTATCTGCTACTCTTTCATGTGAGATTTTTGCAGAAGCATCTTTTGCTGGAGTTCATATCTTGCTGTAAATTCTTTGCCTGCCTAGTGCAAGGCGCATGTAAGATGATTTATATTGCAGTGTTTTAATTCGTTTTTATGTTTATTTATATATTTATATGAGAATATCTGTATTAATCTCTGAATTACTAGTGTATTTGTTTAACCAACTGCTGTTGTCATCTATTTTCCATTTCCTCTGGTTTGTTCAAGTTATTCTAGATTCTATTAAGATGTGTTTCTATGCTAAGATAAGTTAATTAAGATATGCTATGAATTTTTAATTAAGATGTGTTTCTATGAATTATGAAGATCTGATTCAATTAGGAAGATCTGATTCAATTCTATGAACTATGAAGATCTGATTCAATTAAGATAGGAATTGAGAGTTTCTGCTGTCAGCCTCATTCATCATCTTCAGATGATGACATTGACGTTAAGGGATTATTGATTCGTCATTTGTTAAAGATTGCTTGATTGATTGTACTTAGACGAGCAGTCACTACTGGAACTGTACTTGACGCCCCTGAGTGACGTGTCACACAGCATTAAGGACTGGTCACACGGTGGGCAGGTCTATCTAGACTACTACACACTCAGGATGAAATTCCAACAACTTCAGGTTGTTACTATTACCTTTCTCTTCCTCCTTTCCTTGTCTACTGGTAGTTTAATTTCTGTCTCACGCTGTTATTATTTTGTTCAATTTTGCTGTTTGTTCAAGTCTGTTTTATTTGTTGTTTGGCGCAAACAACAAATTCTCTCTACGTAGAAATTGTGTCATATATTTTATTATGTACTAGAATGTTAAATGAAACTATTATTTTAATATGAAAATGTTTTTTAGAACAATTTGAATATCAGACTGTTTGTTAGTCTCATATTAATTGATTATTAATTGTTGATTAGCTTACAAATTGCGTGGTTGATGGATTCTTTGATAGATTGACTGGCTGACTAATTAATTAATCTATTTATTGACTGATGAAATTGATTAATTGTCTGATTGATTCATTAATTGATAGATAAACTGATTAATTGATAAATAAATTGAACGATCGACTGATTGCTTTGAAAATTGATTAATTGATTTGAAGATTGATTAATTGATTTGAAGATTGATAGATTGATTGATTAGAAGATTGACTGATTGATTTGAAGATTGATTGATTGATTGATTTGAAGATTGATAGATTTGACTGATTGATTGATTGAAGCAGGAGAGCGAGGAGGTTGATGAGATGAGAGTGGATGAGCTGAGAACTCTGAGCTACTCTCTGTCACAGCGGCTCTCTCGTCTGCCTGCCAGCACCACAGTGGACCGGTCAGTACTGACCACTTAGCTATGCAACACCTAATTCTTTACTACAACTGACCACTTAGTTACACAACACCTAACGCTTTACTACAACTGACCGGTCAGTAGATAGCTGACCACTCAGTTATACTAACCTTAACTTTCCATGATCTACAAACATTTTCTAAAACAAATGGAAAAGTTTAATCCCAAACCTAGTTAAACCTTGATACAAGGGAAGAAGATGATGACGATGATGAGCTTGCTCTTGTTTTGTGGCTGGCATTACATTTGCTGCACTGTGACTGTTGACCCTCTTCTTTTCACAGAGCATGAGGAATTGGATAATTAAAATCAGACATCGTGAACATGTGTTGTTTGGCTGTTAATTGTTTGATCATTTGCTGTTGAATGATGCTATGTTTGTGTGATCTAGATGTTATATCCGACTGTGTGTTGTACAGAGTGAGCCACTGTAAGATAGGCAAGTGTCTGGCTGACGTCATATCACTGCTAACCAGCATTGGAGTTCAGAACGTCAGGTGTGTCCTTACTTCTAGTAGCTAAGTTTAGTGTGCTAGATCTTGTAATGCTACAGTAACAATGTGCCAGATCTTGTAATGCTACAAGCCGATTACGTATCACTGATCTGAAGATAGACGTAATTTAACTCTAGCGTCATATGGTTTTCGTTGCTTTCTCCGCACATACAATGTGGTCATGTCCAGTGTGTAATGATACCTGATGACCTAAACTAAAGATCAGAGAGAGATTTTAATTGCTCGCTGTATTGCCCATCAGATTGTCTCGTTCACTGTAAAGTTGTCTACATAGAAAGCAGTCTGCTGTTGAATTTAGCATGCGGCTGTGTTAGACGTTGTAGTCCTGATGGAATAGGTTCACAGTGTTAAATATCTCTGCATTAGCTACTTACATTATTATGTTGTTAGCATAGGATCATTTTATTCCAATATTATTATTATTATTTTTTTATATTATTTTTTAAAATTATTTTTTATTTTTATTATTATTATTATTATTATTATTAATAGTTTTGACAAATTATTAATAATAGTGTATTGAAGTATTTAGTACCAGTGTTGTTTGCTAGAATTCTATTGTGTCGAATGTTAGGTTATTATCAAAATATTAACATAGTTTGATGCTAATATTTGTGCTAGAATTCTATTGTGTTAGACGTTGTGCTGATAAACATCTATTTGCCTGTGTTAACTGTTCGACGTTTGTGTGCTATTGCCCAGCAGACAGTCGACGCTACAGCTGGATGGACTGCAGCTATCACAGGATGATCACCTCACTGCCCTCTCACACATGAGCCAGCTGCTCATGTCTACCAGCAGCTGCTGAGCCAGCTGCTCATGACTACCAGCAGCTGCTGAGCCAGCTGCTCATGACTACCAGCAGCTGCTGAGCCAGCTGCTCGTGTCTACCAGCAGCTGCTGAGCCAGCTGCTGATCCCCCCCTCTCTATTTTTATCTCTCTCTTCCATTCATCTCTCGCTCCATTACGCCACAACTCTTCATATGTACTGTCTTCTCGCAGTGACTTTTTCCTTATCCTTCAGACATTCTTACACATCTAGCTTGCTGATATATCTGTTAGGTCTTGAATTACTCAATAGGTTTCCTGTAAAGTGATTCTTTGTATGATATGCTACAGTAGAATTAAATGAACGAGAGGCGACTAAAACTGCTACTTCCTTATCCATCCTCTCCGCTATTCCTTCCCCTTTATCCATTCTAATCCCTAAACAAAAAATTGAAAAACTATCCATGTATGTACTATTATAGAACATGTATATGACTGTGAGCGGTTTCTTACACTAAGCTGAGGCTACCAGGTTCATCCTAACCTCAGCTGATTTAGACTGGCCCTAGACGCCTGTTGAAGTCATTGTGAGCGTAGAACTGTATATATATATTTTCTTTTTCTGTATATGTGTGTATATATATATATATATATATATATATATATATATATATATATATATATATATATATATATATAAATAAATTAGAATGTCTAAATAGCGTAGGGGTAACGTCATGAAGTTTTAAATGACAAATCCTGCGGTGAATTGAACCCTTGTGGGTTCGAATCCCGGCCGCGCTGATCTGAGAGTAAAATCTCGGACATTCACTGGACTGGTTATACGGAAAATGGTCTAAATTGCCTAACGGATTAAACATGTGGTATTAAAAGGTGATAGATATCAATATAGTTGATCATTCATTATAATGCGTGTTTACTTTATATATATATATATATATATATATATATATATATATATATATATATATATATATATATATATATAGCGTTAAGCCTGGTCAGCTGATCACGTGACTAGAGCTAACTAATATCCTCACTGATTGCAAGACTTATTTTTAGTTTCACTTAGTTGATGGCATACTTAGTTATACTTGATGGTATTTATCTGTGAATGTATCTAGAAAAATTAAACACAAATTACGAACTTGAAAATGTTAATTTTATTCAATTGCATATATATATATATATATATACATATATATATATATATGTATTTATATATATATATGTATATATATATATATCGAATATGACCGAGGTTTTTGTGTAACTGTGCGAATAGAGCTTTTAACTAAAAGCTATCTATTTTCTATAAACTACTGTCGTCATTCTAGTGTCACTGTAATCTTATGGTTTTGCTATTTTTTCATCATATGTTGCTACACTATGTATGCTATGTAGAATGTGTTAAATACGGAGTGAGGGTTTAACGTCAGTTTCACTGACTCCTGTAACGTCAGTGACGTAGTACAGTTGGCACGAGAACTACGATTGAGCTACTGAGATGCCGATTGAACTGCTAGTGTTAGTAATAGTACCAGTTGGATTTAACATCTGTTTCTCTCATTCGATGATGATGTCAGAGCGACTTTCTATATTTTTAATATTATTGATAAATATTCTGTACTACGTTTGGGATGTGCGAGATTTGATCTATCGAAAACTGTATGTGTTTGTTAGAAGTAGACTAGTGTAGATACTGTAAAAGAATGCATCCCAGGTTGATCTGAGGGTCGCACGCGAGAAGTAAATTCTGTAGTAAATTGTTGGCGACTATGTGCATAATTATCCGAATACATATTGACATAGGTTTAACATCCGTTCTTCTTCCACTGAGATGTTTTATATATCGCCACTTAGATATTCGACGGCGGATCAGTATGTGTGGGGTTCAAATCCTGGTCTAGCCCTCACTGATATCGCTTTCGAGTGAGGAAACGTTACATCGAGTTAGCATTAGCTTTACTAGCTTTTTAAACACTTGACGATGTAGTCTGTTTTAAATATATGTACTGATTCATTTATTAAACTAATTAAATAATTAAAATCTGGTTTCTATACGTGAGATTCAAGTCATGAATATTGTCTATGTGTAGAGACATGTTTCTGGTTTAAAAGTAACACTGATATGGTTAAATAAGAATTTAACTTAGGTTTTTAGAGCCTAGTATTATAATACGTGAGACATTAACATAATATATATTTCAAATAAAACTTTGTTGACACGGCTAAACGCGAGTCCTATTGTCGTTTATACAGCTATAGCTTCAAAGATCCAATTTCTACAGTAGATTTCTATGTCGGTGCTTTTCCCTTAATGATATTAATAGTAGTTACTGGCCTGAAATTTGAATCCAGCTCTGTTTAACTCGCCTGTGAAAACTTCTCAGATGTTGCCAAGTGCTACACGTTCTGTTGAACACTTGCTCTAGCTTTCATTATGTAAACTCTCTGCAGTGAGGATTCACTGTCTGATGCTGATTCACTGTCTGATGCTGATTCACTGTCTGATGCTGGTTCGCTGTCTGATGCTGATTCACTGTCTGATGCTGATTCACTGTCTGATGCTGGTTCACTGTCTGATGCTGATTCACTGTCTGATGCTGATTCACTGTCTGATGCTGATTCACTGTCTGATGCTGATTCACTGTCTGATGCTGATTCACTGTCTGATGCTGATTCACTGGTAATTGAATGCAGTACAACGTCTCGAGGCTTGAAGGGTACCAGTGTAATGTAGCCTATCAGATTTCTTATTGAGCGCACGTGCTAATTAGAGATTTGGGTTATTTTATCAAGTAGAGCCTTGGATATGCTGCGAACCAATCAAACTTTTCACATTGCTCTGACCAGATTCATGCTCTGCTCTGCTCTGCTCTGACCAGATTCATTGAAGGAAATTACAGGTCGTTGTTTTAGCAGATTTATACTTCAAAGGGATCTCATATAGGCCTACTAATAACACAATTACTATGTCTGACAATTTCTATAGCGGTGTCATGGCCGGTGTCCAGTCTTCGAGATCGCTTCACAGGTTCTTAGCATTAATAATCCTTTCCATAGATTCTTGGCATTATTAAGCCCTTCCATGGTTAATCGTAATTTTGCTATTTATAGCGCCAATCGGCAGCAAGCTCAAATACAAGATTAACCTTCCCTTGTCCAAGGGGATATCCATCATTTGTTGACCGACCTAAGCTTTGAACTTAGGCGATTTGTATCCGAGGCGAACATTATGAAAATATTAAAATTGGAATCTTACAACTTTTTGAACATACATGTAGAACCTAGTCGGATGTTGAATTTCGTAGAAATTGTTCAGATTCTTTCAGCGCATTGCAATAGAAAGAAATAGAAATACAAAATTAGTAACTATTTAATTAGACTTTAATTGGACTTAGAACCTGATTAGAAGATTCGCATGCCGATCCCGTGGTAAATAACAACCCTCAAACTCGTGCTCATTAGAAAACAAGTGGACTTTATTAGACCTACATCGCGCAATCTCACATTTACAATTAATCGAAATAAATTAAACTCAAGTAACTCGAAATAGCAACGTAATCGAAAAAAATCAAAGTGAAAATAAGGCAGTAATCACACGAAATAAAATAATTAAACAATACATAAAATCTCTGAGCAAGCTACGATCTTGTCTATAATTATACTTCTAAGAATAATCACTCAACTACCTGATTGGTTGTTAGACGCTAGGGTAGGATGGCTAGACTATAGAGACTCTAGAGGCAGATTCCATTCCCAGACTTTCTCTTTATGTGTATAAGAAAGCGACGCTAAACAGGTTTTAACGTTTTATGAACATTACCCCAGTGGCGGTTAACTCTATGAACAGTTTTTGTGCTTTGGACCCGAGAGTTTATAAGAACTGTTCATGTGCCTCCGCACCAGTAAATATAACATCAATCCATATTCTCATGACCTCTGAACTCTGAGCCATCAGAAAATAGTTCCTATCCAGGGTCTTAACGCAGAAAGTCAATCCTGGATTCGGACTCTTCACCGACTGCAAGTGATCGACAAAGACGTCCTGGATGGATTGGAAGTAAATGGACTTGTGAGGTTTAAGCTCGGACTTGCTGTCGGCGTAGTAGTAAAGACATCGCTTGCTTCTGTCGAACACAAACCATCTCTTGAGCCACTTTCTCATGGCCGATGAGCTCTGGCTGAGCTTAAGCAGATGACCACGACACTGGGTGCTGGTCAGCTGAACGAGTGGACACTGGTCAAGCTTGTGACTGCAGGATTCTATGAAGGTCCTCAGGTCTATGGTTGTATCTATCAGAGGCATGTACCGGGTCAGCGGTCTTCGTAATGCCTGTAGCAAAATAAAAACTGGTAAAGCTAATGTTATATATAACGTTACACGCAAAGACAATATTCATGACTTGAATCTCACGTATAGAAACCAGATTTTAATTAGTCTAATAAATAAATCAGTACACATATTTAAAACAGACTACATTGTTAAGTATATAAAGAAGTTGATAAAGCTAATGTTAACGTCAGTTCCCTCACTCGAAAGCGAAATGACGGGCGAGCCCAGGATTTGAACCCCGCGCTCGAGTATCTAACCGACATAGCCTTGATTAAAGTGATGCAGCCTGCTATTACTCGGTCTTCTAAGTTAATTACTCTTGTGAGACCTAGCTTACATTCACGCTCTAAGCTATCTAATCGTTCTTTCCAGCATGCTGCACCTCAGATCTGAGGTGCAGCTGAAAGAAAGATGAAGGTGAGATCTCATTTTCTTTCATCCAATTTTCGGAAATCTTCATTTGAATCACATCAGCCTTTGCTTTCCAATGAGCAGTTACATAAGCAGTTGAAGACCTATCTTTTCCATCTCTCTTTTCCATCCAGTGTCCATGAGCATCGACCTGCGCCTAAACCACCTTTTCTTTAACTCCCTTTACTTTGGACTGAATGTCTGGATTTTGGAATTTGCACCGTTTTTGGACCTCTTTTTTTGCTCGCCGGCTTGATTTTGTCTCAATAGTGCTCGATGTTGTCATTGATGACTGTAACACTCTAATTGTTGTTATTATCGCCACAGGCTCCAACCGGAATAAACTATTAAATAAATTATTATTATCATCTCTCCCTTCAGATCTGCGGCAGGTCCAAGGTATATATTTCTACAGTGACTCAAAGTCTACCTGTACGATCAGCAAAAGCGCACCCTTGATCAATCAGATGATCCCGTCACAAAGATATCTTTGAAGAAGCTGTAGTGTTGCCTTTAAATTATGAAACTATGGCTTCTGAGGTGATTTATCAATGACTTCCTAAGCTTCCAGCTTAGTAGCAGAGCAAGTCAAAAAAAAAAAAAAAAAAAGGCGATGGGAAAACGCTTCACAAAAAGATTACGAATGGCTCTTCATATAGCATGAGAGATGACTATATAAATAGTAGAAATATGTACATTGAACCTGATAGTCAACATGAGGAAGCGAGAACAACTCGTTACGCATCTAACAATGAAGCATCAAATTTCTTTCCGTCAATTTCAGCAGAAACGTATTTATTTTATAAATCATTTCAGCAGAAATGATGCAGAACTAATAAATACAAGTCAATGCGATGAAGGCAACGAGATCTGTGTATATTAACAATCAGTATACGAATAATTTGAACATACATTTCAACATTACATTTGGCTGACTCTGTCTATCTATGACTCTATCTATTTATCAGTTAGGTACGTGTCTTTACTTTAGATCAGTAGGTGCATGGTTCAAATCCAGTCCCGGCACAATCTGTTGAATGGTGTCTATGACGAGGAAGCACTTTTGAATAGAAGTAGGGTCATCATTTAAACTGATAAAAGATGGTAAAGCTAACGTTAACGTCAGCTTCCTCACTCTAAAGCGATTTCAGTGACGAGTGAGCCCAGGATTTGAACCCCGCATATACTGATCCGCGGTCGAGTGTCTTGACGACATCGCCACTAGCTCCAGCCAATGCCTGGAGCCAGTGGCGAAGATTGCTGACTCTCTTGTCTATTGTATAAATCGAATATTACCGATACATCAGAGAGCGGCTTGGGCTTGGAGTGATCTTCCACATCTGGAGGAACCTCCGTGTTGAGCTGCTCCTCTAACCTGGTCAGCTCCTCACTCTCAAGGACTTGCTGCTTTGATTTACTCTGAGGAGGAACCTCTGGATCAACCTGCCTGACCCTGATGTGTGGAACACACTGCCTGTCTCTGCTGAGAGTTGCTGGGTGCGTCTCAGTCTTCTGGAAGACATAGGCAACACTTACAACACACACTGACTTTCGAGTGAGAAAACTGACGTTAACCTTAGCTTTACCAGATTTTACTCTCCAGAGCATTTATCTGATTTAAATCTAAATTTATCTACTTTTATCTAAATTATTATTATTTATATTTAGTTAATTTATTTATTATATTATATTTCTATTATATACTTTTCCATAGCATTCTACTTTTCTTTAAATGATTATTTTTATATTTAGTTAATTTAGTGATCACATTATATTTCTACCATATGCAATTCTCTAATTGTATAATGTATAATGTTGATTATCGATTTTTATAAGAAGTTTAATTCTATTGTTACTTCAAACTCACCCTTTCTAGACTAATCGGCTTTAAATACGAGTTGCCATGTGTAGGATTTTCTACTATTTTGTCAGAATCAACTGTGACCCGTTTCCTGCACAACAATAACGTGCAGCATTTAGTCAATATCGGAATAAAAGCAATAAATATTTTCTTCTCGTAACGAATAGAGAAACCGTATAAAATTATATATCCGCACAAATGGTATAAAATATATTTATAGAAGTTATTTTTTAAACGTTTATAATGAATATTAATAAGCTTTCCTTCAGTGAAGTGAACAAAATGGGTACCCTATTATAATCTATATAGTAGAGTCAACTAGCGCAGCTACACTATTATCCTTCCAATAACCTATCTAGCACCCGTCATACACACCCAATCAGTACAATAGGCAAAGGCGACTGGCATTTATTTGCAAACAGACCTGGGTTTAAACACAGGCCTTCTGATTCAAATGAGCCAAAGAAATTTACTTCAACCACTTTCATACACTGTCAAATGGCTCATTTGACATTTTGACATCTGTTAGAACGAGACGCTCACCCTGAGCTGACGATTTGCTTCAACATCAGATCTTCTCTTACAGTCGACTTCGTATCGTTTCTCGGGTGATCATTTGAGCCAACAACATCTGATTTGATTTGATCTGATTTACAAGCATACAACAAAAACTAAGTTTTTATTGTCTACATTCGTATCAAAAAAGAGATAAAGCTGGTAAAGCTAATGTTAACGTCAGTTTTCTCACTCGAAAGCGATGTCAGTGACGGGAGAGACCAGGATTTTAACCCAGCACATACTGATCCGCGGTAGAACATCTTACCGACATCGCCACAGGCTCCGGCCAGTGAAAATGACTAATAGTCCAGCCAGAGGCGACGTCGGTAAGATATAAAAATCAGATAAAAGTCAGCCGGTAGATATGATCCGATAGGGATTCGAACCAATGGCACTCTGTTCGTCAGAAATGCATATTGTCAATTCAGCCATCAAACTGGTGCAAATCCAAGATTCATCCAGGCCTACTTGATAAATCTATTCTTCGATTTCAACAGGAATGAAAATGAAGCCAAGAAAAATTTAATAAACTTTGATGAAATAATGAAGGAATAAGGAATAAATATAAAGAATACGAAAGAGTAGAGTATGTAAGCTAAATGATACCATACATATACCTAAATGATACCATACATATACCTAAATGATACCATACATATACCTAAATGATACCATACATATACCTAAATGATATCATAATGCGAGCAGACACCTAGTAGTAGGGCCTGCATGATCAAATGATATTCTAGCGGTATCAGAATGTATCATGGTACTCAAAGACGAGAATTCCATCTTACGTTAGCATCAATTGCCAAGTCGAGTGCGAGATTGAAAACAGGAAAAAATAATAGGCCTAAATATTTAATTGTTTAGCCCTATTAACTAAAAAGAATCATAATTAATAAATAAATAATTCATAAATTCATAAATATAATTACCGGAATTATGGCAAGGTTGTACAGTATGTCTCGTGCCAGTGGAATTAGTCCGATTATTTGTTGGATTCTGACCCTCTACTACTGGCTGCAATATAAAGTAATATAATATAATATATAATAATATAATATATAATATATATATATATATATATATATATATATATATAATGTAATATGAAACACCTAAAGTTTATTTAACTGTCGTAAAATTTAAGCAGCAATAATGATTTTTAGGTATAAGCTGCAAAGCTAATTTTGCTGCAAATTTATTTTAAGCATATAGTTTATTTAACATTTATTTCAGCAGCATATAACTGTTTTATGGTTATGGTAGGAATGGTTATGATACGTTACAACTATGATATCATATGGCTATGGAATATTTTGGTTACGATATTGTATAATTATGGTACACTATGGTCATGGTACGATATGATTATGATACGGTGTGGTTGTGAAAATGTATGGTTATGGTAAGGTATGGTATTGTAAGGTGTAGTTATGGTTCGGTATAGTTGGGGTACTGTATGGTTATGGTACGGTACTGTATGGTTATAGTTGGGGTACTGTATGGTTATGGTACGGTATGGTTATGTTATGGCTATGGTTCGGTATGGTTATGTTATGGTTATGGTTCGGTATAGTTATGTTATGGCTATGGTTCGGTATGGTTATGGTATGGCTGAATTGATAGAAAGCTCGACTGTTGACGAGTAAACTCGAATGGTCATTTCCGGTCTTTTGGAGGAGCAGAAAGAATCGGTAAATTTGATTTAACAGTTCATACCTTTATTTTTATCATATTAGAAAGTATATTAAAGGCTATCGCGTTTTAATATGCAGTTCGGAAGCAGATTTTTAAGTCTCAATCGGGAGGGAAAAGAATAACTGATGAACCATTGATATCTTAATAATCACATTTTTAGCAATTAATTATAACAATTATTATATGTAATTATAGATAGGAAAAAAGTCCAACTAACCAAAAAATTTGCTTCTTCACTAAACCATTCTCTAAAACTATTTTAAAAGCTAATATAAATATTTATACGGCATCGCTTATTAATAATAATGTTTTACAGTTGAGAGAGTTTTAGAATCTTACTTCTGTAACGATTTCATTTCTTTGAGCTGCGGCCAAACTTTGTAGCATTTCATCCACGGCTACCATCTCAGCACTGGCCTACAATTAACAATTTAACATATGATCGCTTAACAATATCAAACATAGTTATAGCTCACGAAAACCTTGCAACAGTCCTACGTGCGTAACTAAATGTTAGAAACGAATGACTATATAGGCTAGCTTTATAAATATTTACGTTTTACGTTGGTCTTATTTTCAAAATTGTTCGACCCGGGTCTTGATCACCCGCATTCACTGTTTCAATGGATAGATATACGCTGATTACGATACATGATACCTGCCTATTTATGCTAGAAATATGCATATTTATGCTAGAAATATGCATAATTATGCTAGAAATATCATATTTATGCTAGAAATATGCATATTTATGCTAGAAATATGCATATTTATGCTAGAAATATGCATATTTATGCTCGAAATATGCATATTTATGCTAGAAATATGCATATTTACTCTGCACATATCTGCTTTAACAGTTTTGTGTTCTATGGAAATAATAAAGTAAATTAATAAAATTGGGTAGAATTTCTTAAAAGTGGTATTATATGTGACTTCATTTTTAAAACCCCATATATGTAGATTAAAATTATATAGATACACCACCATAACGTTGTCTAGTTTAACTTTATTGGTTGGTGGATTTGTTTCTGATTGATTGATTGATTAATTGATCAATCGATCAATCAATCAATCAATCATTCAATCAATTAATCAAGCAATCAATTGATGGCTGATTTGGTTCACGTAATAATCGCATCATACCTGGCGACATTCCAATTCCAAAAGATTTCGTTCCTGAACAAGTTCGTGTATTTCATTCGCAAACTGTAAAATAAATAAAAATTACGAACAATTAGCTTCCTCTGTCATGCATGAACATGCATGAGCATGCATGAGCATGTATGAGCATGCATGAGCATGTATGAACATACATGAGCATGCATGAGCATGTATGAGTATGTATGACCATACATGAGCATACATGAACATGCATGAGCATGCATGAGCACGCATGAGCATGCATGAGCATGCATGCTCATGTATGCGCTCATAAGATGAGTCATTGCCACTACAAATAATGACCCAGACAACAGATAATTGCTTGAACCCCTTTTTCAGAAAGGTACTCATTTTTATTTATTTATTTTTTCATATTTTTAATTACTACATAAATGCACAATATTCAAGTACATATAAGTACTTAATAATCAATTATCATAATAACAGAGATGACAAATAACCAAGTAGTGATGGCATTTAAAGCTTTAAATTTAAAACTTTTAAACCATTTATTAGTGTAATTTAGTTTATAATTGCATTTAGCGTTCTTCAGTTTAATATTAATGTTTCTTTTTTGCTGTATGTCAGATTTCTGATGAAATATTTATATATTATGAAAATTAAATGAGCATTAATTTCAATATGAACGTATTCAATCATTTCCACAATCATTTACATCAGTCAAGCTCGTACGATACCATCGACCCAGTAATCACTAATAGATCCAAGGTGTGCTGCGAAACGAGCGAGATCGAAAGCAAATGACGAAAATCAGATCACTGAATCTATATGCGATGAGCTTTTCCAGAAATTTCTTTCGGAGGCCAGAACAATTTTTTCACGGCCAAATAAACCAAATACATGCAACCGTTTTTGTTAGCTTTTGCTTCACTGAAATGATTGCCTATGATCGCCACCCCTTGTACCCTAACAGACCACTGGTAAAAGTCATTTTTAATTTCTTTTCGTTAATATGTGACACAATTCTGAAGCTAGAAAATGTGCAGAATGATTTTGGGAGGCATGGCCCCTTGCCCCCCCCCCCATCCTAGATCTGGCACTGGCGATGAGGTTCTATAGACTATGAAGATCTAATGTACAATAGAAACAAACCCGTAACTCTTTCTGAAGGGACAGGTTGCTCCACAACGCGTGATTGTTTCCCCACTCTGACTGTGCTGCATTCTGTCGTGTTAACTGTAGTACACAATATACAATTACTATGCTATTGTACTATTATTATGCTAGTGTACTACTACTATACAATATACTATTATTATGCTATTGTACTACCCGTGATGTACTCGGGTGTGGTTGGACCACTGCAGAATAGGGCAACCGCAAACAATCTGCCGCGTGTACGTAAGAGGCGACTAAAGGCAGGAGCTGAGGATGGCAAGAGGGGACCCACCTCACCATGAAATATTTTCCCCCAGGATTAAATGGTAATTAATCCACCTAACTGAGGAAGGCAACGGGAAACCACCTCAGAAGCCATTTTTTCCCAAGCTATAGGCTACATAAGGTATGGATAAGGCAGATACTTTGTGAAGGGATTAACTTGTTGATCTAAGGAGTGCCCTTATGGAGCGAGAAAACAGACTTTGAGTATGAATCTGTATCTTGAATCTGCCACTTTGCAGTGCACTGAAGAGAGTACTATTATTATGCTATTGCACTATTATTACACAATATATTATTATTATGCTATTGCACTATTATTACACAATATATTATTATTATGCTATTGCACTATTATTACACAATATATTATTATTATGCTATTGCACTATTATTACACAATATATTATTATTATGCTATTGCACTATTATTACACAATATATTATTATTATGCTATTGCACTATTATTACACAATATATTATTATTATGCTATTGCACTATTATTACACAATATATTATTATTATGCTATTGCACTATTATTACACAATATATTATTATTATGCTATTGCACTATTATTACACAATATATTATTATTATGCTATTGCACTATTATTACACAATATATTATTATTATGCTATTGCACTATTATTACACAATATATTATTATTATACTAGTGTACTATTACTATACAATATACCATTATCATACTAATGTGCTATTATACTATACAATATTATAGGCCCTATAATAAACATGGTACTGCGTTCATTGGGAGACTAAGCAAGTAGATGAAGATAGGGGGAAAGAAGTGGTCAGAATAACAATGGATAGAAACAAGGAATATGATCATTGACGCCTAGGCTTAGAACAGGCAGGGCTTCGAGGAAGAAAGCAATAGAACCAAGCCTTTAATGTCAGCTTTATCGTTCAAGTACGACGTTTAGAGATGCGTGAATATTTCGTCATTATCACAATCATCATCTTCACTTAAATCCCAGTTGAACTAGGTTCGGGACACGAATAGACCTTCTTTTTGAAGTTTTTCCATTCGGTTAAATTTTTTAGCAAATACGTGAATATTTAAAGATTACAAATTCTCGCCAAAATCTGGCGCCGTAATTGCGACGTCAGAAAATGCTAGCATACTTTTAACAACATCTCTAAAATATTAGCATTGCAACAAATGTTAGCATAGAGAGACTGCAAAATTAGAGTATAGCAGACATTTAGAGCAGTGATGACTCAGAACGGATCCATTAAGCTTGTCGTTAGGTTACGTTCAAACATGTGTGTGTGTGACTTAATGCACTTACATAATGAGCCGCTACTGATGTCAATAGATTAGCAACAACAACAAACTCAGCATCATAACTCAGTGTACAAGAGGAACTGATTAAAGTGTCGCACACAGTTCTGAGTTCAGTGGATAATAAAGGTCGCCTGTAGCAGAAGAGCTGTGTTATGATCAGGTTCTGTAGAGCGATAATATGATCGACACTTCAAGACGATAAATAATCTCCTTAAATGTCGTTATGAATAATCGGTTTAAATGTCGCTATTAATGACCAGTTTAAATGTCGCTATAACGATCTTCTTAAATGTCGTTATGAATAATCATGTAGACAACCGTGATTCGAGGCAAAACAACAGTAAAAGTTATTAATTTCGACTAGATTAGTAATTATTACTAAATTACAATAAAAGTAATTAATTACTACAGGATTAATAATTGAAGCTGCACTATTTATACAAATATTTATATATAATATTTTACCTAGGCTATCTCTAATTACTAGCTCTATCTCCATCCACTCAGACTTATCTTAAAATGTATTGTTCATTATTGTACTTTACAATATATATATATATATATCTCTCTCTCTTAGTGCACTGCCTACCTACTGGCAGGTCTATGGTATATAACGCCTCCACTCTTCTCTGTCTTCCACCTTCCTCTTCATTTCCACATATGAGTGTAATATATTTTGTAATATATTACAAAATATATTACAAAATATTTCTTAATTTTACTCAGAACCGCTATAGTCAATAGCAAGCATACTGTAAGAGAACCTGCTGTATGAGATGTTTCTGCTGCAGAGCCACCTCGGAGATCTGATCTTTGATAGCAGCAATCCTCCTCATAATGCTCTGTCGTCTTGTCAACAACATCACAGCCTTCTCTTCACTCAATCCTTCACTCGCTCCGGTCTGCATGAAATAATACTAATGAGTTAACGTTAGTTTCTAATGGCAGATGATGTTAGGGACGTCCCATGATGTTCTAGAGTTGAGTTAACAACATCACATCCTTCTCTTCACTCAACCCTTCACTAGCTCCGGTCTGCATGAATGAAAACTTATGATTTAACGTTAGTTTCTAATGTGAGATGATTCATCGTGTTGTATCCGGGTTGTTTGAAGAATTGACCAACCGGTGACTGTAAGTGTCGTAGACGGCAACTAAAGCACTAAGATTCATACCAACGTCATTCGGTTGGTGAGCGCCTAAGCTCCAGAAATTGCTTAAAAAATTTAAACGAATGGAAAAGTATCAAATAGGGGATTGGCTGATGATATGACGTAGGATAGAGAGGATTTGAGACAGTCTGCTAGTATCCCGACCCTAGTTAGGTTGGGATTCATGGAAAGATGATAATGATAATGAATTCTAATGTGAAATGATGTTAGGGACGTCCCATGATGTCTAGGATTGTGTAAACAGCATCACGGGCTATTCACGCTATGCTGGTGGGATGATCGGTAGCATATCGGAAAGTTGTCCGACTGCGGAGTTGTAGAAGCAGGGTTCAAATATAGAGCTTTTCCCATTACCGATATGCTTTTGATACGTCACAAAATAGAGACAATATTTGTTTTATTTAAAAAAAGTCTAGAACCATTATAAATTTCTCATCAGCACATGTTTTTTCAGATCGTTTAGTGTGAATCAATTTGTAGTGACATGTGATGGGGACGTCCGTGACATCATCCTTGTATGAAGAAACGGACGTTAACCCTTTATTATTATTATTATTATTATTATTATTATTATTATTATTATTATTATTATTACTACTATTTTTATTATGATACAGAAAACTGACATTAAAATAGACTTTAGCCTTTTTATACGTCACAAAATTGAGACAAGCTTTTATATATTTAAATAAAGTCTAGAACCATTACAATTTCTTAAACAAATATTCAGGCTTCGTTACACACCTTAGGAGCGGCATATATGGCCAGAGCTGAAAATTCTGGATTATCATTGTGAACTGACTTTTCATCCCTAGTATCCAGATCATCTGACATTTTATGAACACCATTTTCCAATCGAGGGGACTCTTTTACACTCAGCATCTTTCCGCTTGAGGCCTTAACCTCACTACCAAGTGAACTGTCGGCGTCATATCGCTCCCACAGTCTCTTTATTTCATCGAATCTCTTTATATCGCTCTTCGCTGACTCTTCCTCTAACAGTCTCTGCGCTTTGCTGCTTTCGTACAAGTTCTGAAGATCGTTTCGGCTTTCATTTAGGTACGGCTCCGACTCTGCTGACAGTTCAGATTGCATAGAAGTGGTATTCGTTCCGTTCTGGAAGCAACTCATTCCTACAGCTTGAGGACATGCCTTTCCATACATAGGAAGAGAGGATGTTTTACTTAATGACAGTCGGTCAATATCAACCTGGTTAATATTACACTTTCGGAGAGCTTCCTTCAATTCTTCTTCATTTACTGGAAAAGGAAACTCATTTTCGTTCAGCCTACAACCTCTTAAACGCTCATCAAGATCTTGCGATTCTGAATTCGAACTGTCATCCTCTGAAACTTCGTCTTTAAACTTGACCGATTTGCCAGATTTTCTGCCGGATCGTGTGAGGGTTGAACCGAAGTCGTCTGGTTCAGACCAGGTGTTCTGGTTCTCAGCCAGAAGTCTATTTAGCCTGGACTCTGCACTGATTGTCAGCAGATGTTTGTTTCTCAGAGCCTCAAGCACATTCATCTGCTGTCTGTCCAGATCTCTGCGCAGCTTCGTTCTTCTTTCAGCCGTGTTCGTACAACCGTCTTCAGAAGATTTGCAGGAATTGTTGTCCATGTGTATCTGATGATCGACTGTTGATTTGTTGTTTAAAAACTCTTGAACTTTGTCCAAATCATCATCAATCTCCTTCCATTTGTCTCCCGGTGGAAAAGTCCCACTGATATTGTGAGACGTTTCGCTGGATTCATGCACTTTATTGTCAACTGGAGTCTTTTCAGATGTTTCGCCATCAAATGTAAACTTGTCAGGAACTTTGCTGTCAAGCGTAATTTTTTCCGACTGCGATGAACTGTTTTCGGTTTCTTTTGGAGAGCTTCTCTCTTCATAGACGGAATCATAAAGTGGTGAATCTGGTTCATCTGGAACACTGGGAGTCAAACGAGTGATAAATGGTGATCTCTTAGAAGCTGTGGATAGAATATTTGCATCAATACCTGGCACAACAACAGTTGTCGTGACAGTGTCCTTAGTGAAAAGCTTCTCACCTTTATAGTTTTCCAAGTTTGGATTTATCTTGAGCTCCTTCAGGTTAACGCACCAAGGATTATCTTGATTGGAAACAACTGAATGCGAGGATGCTTTGGAAGGAATGTTTCTTGGTTTTGGAGTTGGTAACGTTACTGAGTTTCCAATCTGACTTGATAAACTTCCTCCATTAGAATCTCTGATACAAACTACATTTGTTCCAGAAATTCTAGAAAAATCTTTAAAGGTGACGTTGTTGGTTTCTAAAGTCCTCTCTTCACAGGCAGATTTCTTATCGAATTGAGCAACTTTTGAAATGTCATCTCCATCGTTATCTTCCTTTCCGTTTTCCACAGATGCAGTTGTCAGAGTTTCCGTGGAATCCAATACTGAACTAGCCGCAATACTAGAATGAGCTGAATCCGAAATTTCCACTTCTTCATTTTCCGCCTCTAAAACAGATTGATTTGGCACAAGTCTGGGTCTATCTTCACCAGTTTGTCTAAAAGATGACTTCAAAGGCTCGCTAAGTCTCCGTGCCACCTCCGAGTCTTTAGCCAGCAGCGGACTTTCAGATCTTTTCAATCCTTTGCTGGGAGAAGGACTTCTGGATCTATTCAGTAAAGATCTAAAGAAAGAACCCTTCGAAGCAGAATCTCCTTTGTTATCTTTAATTTCAGACTTCACGTTTATTCGTTCTTTCTTCTTCTTATCAAACTTTTTCTCCTTGGTTTGTTTACAAACCGGCGGTTTGTCTTTAACTTTAGAAATCTTTTTCCCCATCCTTTCAGTTTCTTTTCCAACACTGTTCTCACTGGCAGATGAATTAACTCTCGTCAAATTCACAGGCCTCTCAACGATATAGACCACCGTGCTCGAGGAGTCGACACTGTCTACGGATCTCAAACCTGAATCAACCAAATCAACATCAGGCGTAGAAACCGTAGTAACAGATTCATCTTCAGTGCTTTCCACACCGGAACAGAAATTACTTTCCACAGATGATTTAGAAGGAAGAGCTGGCGAAGATTCCGTCTGATTTAAAAAGAGTGAATTTTCGAAAAACGTTCGATCAGCCAGAGAACGGGGTGACGTCGTTGGTGACGTCGGAGCAGCGTCGGTAAACCTGTGACCGTCGTCTACCACATCACCCACCGGCTGAACCACCTGACTGGATCCCAGCCCGTGAGCCATAGTCCTGCAGTTCTGAGTTAGACATCCGTAGTTCTGATCTTCAGAAATATTTAACGGACGACTGTTGGGAGAATGACCGACAGATGGAGAACGGTCGAGAGAGTCTTGCCCAGCTCTGAGAGAGTTCTTGAGGTCCTCGATGTTGTCATAACCTCCCCAGTAGTCTGAATTGGATGAAATGGTGGAGTAGTATTCGGGAGAGTTCAGCGAATGTCTCATAGCGTTTCTTGCCAGAATTACGGACATAACTTCCTGAGCGCTTAGACCTCCTGAATTCTCCAACTGAGCTATGCGTCGATCAATTGAATTCTGCGCAGGTTTTCGATTGATAACGGAGTAAATGTGAGAGGATTGTGGCGAAGCTGATAGACTGAGCATGGATTGCGAGTTATGGTTGATCCGGTCAGTTGGACAGGTAGTATTAACTGATGGACTTCGCACTGTAGGACTCGTATCCCAATGGATTGGAGATCTACTCCCAGACGGATCAATGGAATTATAATCTTTCCGGTTTTCCAGGTAGTCATCTCTCCTGGATCTCCTGCCGGCTTGAACGCTCTGTACATTGTCATAGAGATGTTGAACATCCTCCTCTTCAGTTGATAAGTCCTGATCAGATGTACCTGAAAAATTAATAAAAATAAATAATTTATTAATAATTAATAAATAATTTTTTAGAATACTATTAAGAAGTAGAGAATGCTATATAGTTCTCATAGCATACAACATTACATTATTTACAATTGAATAGAATGAAAAGTTTTACCCGTGTTATGTCCGGGTTGCTAAAGAATAGACTACCCGAGTACTAATCATGGTTTAGAAGGCGAAAGAGCACAAAGATCAGAACCAACGTCAGAAACGACATTCGGTTAATGAGTTTCTAAAACGAATGGAAAAGCTTTCTATTCGTATCGCGACCCTAGTTAAGCTGAGATTCAATGGAAGAAGATGATGATGATGATGTGCAATATTGAAGAGTTGTATACTGTGAGAACAACAGCGTTTTCTTTTTCCCGATATATTCAGCAAAACTTCTAGGTCTAAGGCTCACATTCCTATTCTCAGGAAGCAAATTGCTCTCTACTTGGATCAGTATCTACAAAACAGTTAAAGCCTTTGTCAATTCAGTGTTGTTCAGCAGCAACTGTTAGCATAATGATCGTTCAGTGTACATATGGATTTATTAACCGTTAGCATAACAATCGTATAGTGTACATGTAGATGTATTAACCGTTATTACAGTAAAGTAAATATTGAATTATTAACCGTTAGTAAAGTTAGCGTAATGTACATATAGATGTATCATTTATTAAACGTTATTAGAATTATCGTAATGTATACATGTCAATTTATAAACCGTTAGTAAAGTGATCGCCTGCGCATAGATTTAAAACCTACGTATAGATTTATTAACCGTTAGTAAAGTTATCGTAATATACTGTATACGTGTATATTTACTGACCGTTAGTAATGTGATCGTAATATATAAGTAGAGATTTACTAACCGTTAGTAAAGTGATCGTATTAAATAAGTATAGATTTACTAACCGTTAGCAAAGTGCTTGTATTATATACGTATAAATTTATTAACCGTTAGTAAAGTGATCGTAGTATATACGTGTATATTTATTAACCGTTAGTAATGTGATCGCAATATATACATATAGATTTGCTAACCGTTAGTAAAGTGATTGAGAGGCTGCGGAGTTTCTGCAATTGCAGGATACGTAGATTTCATTTTGAGCGCTTCTGTAGGGTGATTGAAGCGAAAATAGTGCGACCTTCCGAAACACAGCATAGCCCCTGTTGTGCATTTAATATAAATTATTAAATAAAGTGCTATTCTATCTTTCTTATAAACACAACATAGCCCTTTTGTGCATTTAATACATACAATTAAATACAGTGCAATTCTATCATTCTTATAAACACAACATAGCATTTGTTGTGCACTAAATACATGCAATTAAATACAGTGCAATTCTATCTTTCTTATAAACATAATGTAGAACCTGTTGTACATTTAATGCAACTTATTAAATACAGTGCAGTTTAATATTTCTTATAAACACATCCACATAATGCACTGCAATGTTTAATCTGCTTAGAAACCGCTCAATACACCATATTATATAATACTATGGACGTAATAAAATACAATGCAATGTTTACTAACCCAAATGCTCAACACGCAATTTAATATATCTGTATATATTTTTAAATTATATATATATATATATATATATATATATATATATATACATATATATGTATATATACATATATATATATATATATATATATATATATATATATATATATATATATATATATATATATATATATACGCTATATATATAATTATATGCTATATATACAAAAGCCTAAATGCATAACTGTAAAATTGCAAGTTATACAAATTTGTATAATTTGAAATTTTATATATAGTTAATTTGATAATTCATTTACTACCAGAAATATTGCCTTAAACTTTGAAGTAATATACAGTACAGCCTAGGCCTACGTGTAGGACAAAACAATAATCCCTACAGACAAAATGAAACCATTGCTCAAATTAAACGTTAAGGAAGATAAGAACATCTACTGCAATACTATTAAATATCATAAATAAAACAAAATACATTATATACTATTACTTATTTCATATATTTATTTCTTTATTTTATTATCTCGTATATGTTATAACATCAACAAGGCGGTGATGATTTATAAAATTATACAGATTGATTTAAAGATAATTTGTCTAAGACTTTGACCTAATTCTAACCGGAAGTGAAAAACTTAAAAAATGGTTCACTTTTAATTTCTAGACTCCTAAGCGGCGACAAACACAGATTTATCTAAATACATATGATATTATTTCTCAGCAAACTAGAAAACACAAAATAGTTATGCATTATATCCATTTGCTTCTTAATTGGCTCTTTAATGAGAGAGAAACTGTCCAACTATCTATTTATTAATAAATAAATCGCCACTGGCTGGAGTCAGTGGCGATGTCGGTAAGGTTTTCGACCGCGGATCAATGTGTGCGGAGTTCAAATCCTGAGCTAGCATGTCACTGACATCGTTTCGCGTGAGGAAACTGACGTTAACATTAGATTTCTACTATCTATTACTAACTTTACGTCCACTATAAAGATATTATTATAATATTAATATTATTATTCCACTGTTAAAAAAAATTCATAAAGAGTAAAACGGACCTTGTTGAAGTCTTGTGGGGCCGGTAACCTTTCTACCGTCCACAGTGATTAGCGGGGCGAGTGGATGCAGTGTTACCACGTCCTCGTCATTGACGATGAGACAATGCCGAGGCTCCACCCCGCATCCGCTAATTACCACATCAACAGAACCTGCGGATTGATCTGATCCCATTAGAGTTCTTCCTATAAAATAAAACAAAAATTAAGACGTAAAAATTAAAATAATTTAATTGCTTCAACAGCTAATTAGCATGTTATAGGAATTGTTTGATCAAAAAAGGTGCCCCTTCTCAAATACTTCTATATTGTATATAAAAGAAAACTTACAACATGAAGGACACATTAAAAGAATAAAATTGTAAGGCGATGTGTTAACTTAGCTTAATTATACTGGTTTAGGAAGTCGTAAAGACTTGTAACACCAGTTATGCACAATAGAAATATAATGTTTCTCTTAAAGTGCTTCAAAGGTGTAATTTCTAAAGATGCGATGCCGCACTACTTGCAGGAACCCGCATAGATGATTAAGAGAATGAAGACGATGGTTACCCTGAGGTATGGGCAGTAGAGTGACCGCCGTGCTCAGACGTCCACCTCCCAGACTGACTAGGTGAGGCAGGTCTGTCTGGACCCTCAGCCCGTTACCTGTAGCCATGGGCGTCACTCGCAGGGCTTTACGCTGTCAAATCAAACAGGCACGATTATAATGTAATAATAACTACGCATGATTAATTATAATTATATCGTAGTTGAGCTGTATATAATTATATATAGTCTTTACACCGGTAGTGGTTGGGAAACTTTAAAATAAAGCAATCGATAATGGCATATATTCTGTAAAGGCTCAGCACTTCGGAAACAATAGTTTACACCGGCTGGAGCCAGTGGCGACTTCGGTAAGATATTCGACCGCGGATCAGTATGTGCGGGATTAAAATCCTGGGCTTACCCGTCAATGACATCGCTTTCGAGTGAGGAAACTGACGTTAACATTAGCTTTCCCAGCTTTGTAGACGATGATCTCCAAAGTAATGTTCAATAAATGCTTAACCTTGACTTTTAAGATCAAATTCTTGATCTATGGAGATATCATAATATAGACCGTCATGACCCGTCATTATAGTAACTGTAGTATATAATTAGAGAGGAATGTTGTTGAAACTAATCATAGGCAAAACACTGTTGATAGATGTCAATCCTAAATGCTGTTTTAAAAAAACACTTTAAGAGCACTTTGACATTTATAAGTAAATTATAAATGTAATAATATATTTCCGTCTACAAGACAGTATTAATTTTATTATAACTTTATATTCATCATCGTCTTCGATTTAATCAAAGTTTAACTTAGGTCCCGGAAACAAGTAGACCTTCTCCACTCCTCTCTGTCCATAACTTATTCATAACTTTATTAGTAAAATGTTTGGTGAATAATTGTTTGCAATAATGTTAATACAAAAACCAGTTTCACTTTCGCTGTCAACTCTATTGAAACTAGAATTAAAAATATGAAATAAATTCAGACATCTGTAAACCGTTCTTCACGTACGAGTTTACTATTTGGTAAAAGTTTAATTGAAACTATACTATAAAGTCAACTGAAAAATCTCTCACACTGAATAATAATTCACATATAAATATTACCTTGGAAACTTTTTCTGGTTTAGCAATTCCATTGACCGATCCTTCCACTATTGTGTTCATGATGATATTCAGCAGTTTATTTTCTCACAGAGATGCCACTGACACAGTGAATTAGAAGATGGTTTCTACACTTTATCTGCTGAACTTCCTCTCCGGTAGACAACCTCGAGTTTAATCTCCACCTGAAAATCTTTAGAGAAAAAGTAAGAAAATCGTCCGGTTCTTACAATTCTAAAGATTTTATTCGCAATCTGAAGCACATAGTAGAGTTATCCAGACAAACGAAATTGTTAGTAGTTACTTAGTGCGAGGCGTGGATTTGTACGATGCAGTTAGATACACGTAAAGCTTTAGGTTGATACGGTAGACTCTACCGGCTGGTTCAACTGAAAACAGAAACCAGTGCTTTATATTAATCGCCAACATGTGTAGGGTTTCAATTTACACCAAATTAACAAGCCGCGCATATTTAAGATTTAGATGCTACAGAAGTTTAAGCATCTGACTATCTGGTGCTGAAGCAAATTGCAGGTCTATGGAGTTTAATATCTTATGAATACATTACTAACAGTTAATTTATTTATAGCTACCCGTTATTGTTCTATATTTACAAGCACTGAAGCTTCCAGACCAAAATGCTGATTAGTGATAAGTGATGTAAGTCACTTATCAAGAAGAATCTTGCTAGCCTAACGGATAGCAGGTTTGTCTAAGAAACATGACGACAACGATTCTAAACCAAGCCGGAAGTCTCTGACACGATGGTTCCAGATGCGTAAACAGCTTAGAATCAGCTAAATGGCTGAGTGAGTTTTCTTAAAGTTATTGAGATTTCGCTAGGGGATTATTATTTTTTGCCCCAGTCTGTAGATCTAAGATTTCTCTAAGAATAACGCAGCCGTCACTTTCTGACAACATTTAGATTTCTATTTTTGTTTTCCTCTGTTTGCTTACAGAGCTGGAGTCAATCCCGAGGTCAAGATACGATTCCCAGGTCCACAAAGAACGGAAGAAGTTCTTGTAAACATTTACCAGCGGCTGTCACAGCCTCATATTTATCAGATTAATATACATAACCGATCAGCCTGCTTGTGGTATCAGTCAAAGCATAGAGAGCTAAAGATACATTAGCTTGAACTATGCCACTGGTTACTACTGGTTATAGCTACTGATCTAGCTGAAGTTGAGGTAGCATGCTGCTAACAGCGAGCTATTCAAAAACGGAGGTTCTAGTTTCAAATTTTCGTAAAATTCAATCAATTTTAACCAATTATTCAAGTAACTAAGTCGGGAATTCCACCAGCGCGTGATGTGAGGATTGAGTAGCGTAAAAAGTAACCATTGCGATACAGTATTTCTAAAATAATATTTTTATTGTCTATTTTTTAATTAAGTTCGACTTTGTTCGAGATTCAGAATAACAATAAATATTCAGTATTTCTAAATTGAAAATTGTCCATCCAAACACTAGTCGTGTATAACAGGAATTGACTAATTGAGATATCTACGAATACCAAGGAAAATGACTTGAGATTCGCGACTGTACTTAAGTTTTTCTATTAGGCATTCTAGAGGATTGACAGTTGAAATGTTTTTATAGCTATTCTCATTTAGGTTACAATACTGTATGTAAAAATACGTGCGATGACACTGCACTAGACAGTTATAAACCTAGAAAGAAAGAAAGAAAGAAAGAGAGAGAGAGAAATAGAGTGAGCGAAAGTGATTACACTAACCCCTAACCCTAATTATAAACCTTACCCTATCACCTAACTCTTAAACCAACCCTTAAAATAGTAAAACTTAAAATAATCTATAAACACGTTACCACTAGTCCACAAGCGCTACCTCCAAACTACAACAGCGACCTAGAGGCTTCAATCAATTCATCAGTTCGCCGCTCTGAGGTCTTAAGCTGTCATACTGTTAATGATTTCACGAAGGTAGAATCGTCCGAATGAAACCCGACCTGACTTCAAAAGCTCGCTTGTAATACACAACCTGACAGCCTGACGGCAGGGCCGCGAGTGAAGTGACCAGAGTCTAATTGGATCGGTCAGTTTAGCCTCTCTTGCCAGTAGAGAAAACATCAGAATGAAGAACGCAATGGAAATTCAATCAATCAATTAATCAATAAGAATTTAACGTCCGGCTCCTCGCCATAAGGCAATGTCAGGGACGTCTCTTTCATTACTCAATAAAAGTAATCTCATAACAAGTTCACGCACGATTAGAAAGATATTTTAAAAAAGAAACCTATGCAGTAATTTCACTTTTTTTATCTCAGGAGGACATCAATGAAAAGCGCTAGCTGAATATTTGAACTTCGCACACAGTAGTCCGCTCTCAGAAACCAAACCGATGATACCGTTGTTGTTGTTGTTTTACAGTTTTAGACGCTGTCATGGACGACTGTAGCACTCTGAATGTGTTGCAGTTGTTGTTCGTTGTTGATCTGATGATAATAATTTGGTTTAAAAAACATTATCTTAAGAAGAGATTATGTTACAAGAACAGACAGGTTATCGGCACTTTTCAAGTGGACTTATTCATTATACATTTATTTCAAGTAAGAAAAATTGAATGAATGAGCGAATTATTAAATTTATGAATGAATGAATTAGTGAATGAGTGAATGAATGAATGAATGAAGAAATTCGTGAACGAAAGAACAAACGAAAGTTCGACTGCAGAAACCTCTGTTACTTTTAGCTGGTTATTCCTCCAATGCACTGAAACGCTTCGGGCGCTGAACGAAATCGCAGGCATAGTTAAATCTGTCGACGATTAAATGAAATTTAAAACGAATTATATCATCTACTCCGCTGTTCGTGTGCTTTGCTACGACACGAACGTTAAATAAATGGACTTTATTTCTACTGCCTTAGAGATTCATAAAATGAGCTCATGACATAGGAGAATTGTCATGAAAATGGTTTTTCTTCAAAATAATACAAAACCTATGCCAACCAGCTACCTCTATAAAGATGTAGCTTAGAGGAAGCTACGATAAAGATGTAGCTTAGAGGCGGCTACGATAAAGATGTAGTTTAGAGGCAGCTACGATAAAGATTTAGCTCAGAGGCAGCTATGATAAAGATGTAGCTTAGAGGCGGCTACGATAAAGATGTAGTTTAGAGGCAGCTACGATAAAGATTTAGCTCAGAGGCAGCTATGATAAAGATGTAGCTTAGAGGCGGCTACGATAAAGATGTAGTTTAGAGGCAGCTACGATAAAGATTTAGCTCAGAGGCAGCTATGATAAAGAAGTGGTTTTGGCGCCCGTTTCCGTTTTCTGAAGCGATCACCAGTGACGCGATTCTCACAATTACAATCGCAGACATTTAATTAATTAAAATGCTATGAATGGACATTCATTAAACCAGAACATACTATAATTAGGGTCTACATGAAATTGACAGACAAATTTAGCTTTAACAATAGGAAAAATGTAACTGTTTAAAATTTAACAACTTACACTGCCACGGAAATTCTAAGACAATGATGCATGTAGAGATTAAATACTTTAGCATTGCTAATACAGTTACGTTTGTTAACATTGTTACTAACGTTCATTGTTACTAACGGTTCATGAGTTTATTACTAACGTAAGACTTTTCTTAAATATTATAAGCTTTGAATTAGACTATTGTTATTCACCTCATTGCAGTCATTACATTGCCACTTTAATCCTACATTTCAATATTTCATATTTAATTCCTACAATTACTAATGTTGTTTATGTTGCTTAAGAAGAGAAAGATTATGTTGGTTATGTTATGTTGTTAGTTATGTTGTAAAAGAGAGATCTAGAAAACATATGATTAATATAAATAACATTTACTGACTAAGTCCAATTTTAATTTACTGCTTAATTTAAATCGTTACCTTGTAATGGAGCACAGTAAATACGCCATCTGTCTAGACGCACAATTATTGAAGTCGTTCGAACGTTTAACAGATCAATTAACTACCTACAAAAGCTAACAAGCTGTTTTATTTACTTTACTAAACTTAATTTATTAAGATAATCTTTACTGTCTCCCGTTTGCTCAAGTCGAAGTTTTATAAACTACTCCAGCTATTGACTAGTTTTAGTCGACACTCTTAATAGGCTAATATATTTCTCCCAGATTCAACCAAGAGACCACTACAGTTTTATAAAACGTCAAATATAGATTTAACTTAATGAAGCGACGAAAATCGATTGATGCCACTTAAGAGAATTTTCGAATATTCATCTTATACAGCATCTTGATGTAATTCAGACAAAACGAAAGCAACTGTGCAGCAAAAGTCGAGAGTTGAAAACAGAAAGGTTCAAACATGTTAAGACTTTAGCAAAAAAGAAGCCCATTCACCAAAACCTGACAGACAACAAAACCTGACAGACAACATATCCTGACAGACAACAAAACCTGACAGACAACAAGCTCTGACAGACAACAAGCCATGATAGATAACAACATCTAACAGTCAAATAAATTACTCAAGAGTATGGCGTTCTGACACTCATCAATCTCTGATAATCAAGAATATTTGATGAACGTCAACATTAAAGGACAGAGTGAAACCGAAAGCTATAAGAAACTTATTGTAATACTTTATCAGAAATCTACAATTTTCTATGAAAGTTTTATACAGCAAGTCACCAACCAATCGACAATATTCTAAATGAGCGCCGGTCTAAGAAAAATCATTCAGTAACTCTCTCTCTCTCTCTCTCTCTCTTAGTGCACTGCCTACTAGCAGGTCCATGATATTTAACGCCTCCACTCTTCTCTGTCTTACGCTTTCCTCTTCATGTCTACATATTTTAAATCTCTAAAGGGTCTTTAAATCATCTAACATACCTAATCTCGGCCTGTCTCTGCCTCTTTTACCTTCCATTCTACCTTCTATGACCTCTTTTAATAGACCTTCCCCCCTTGGATTGAAAATATTCTTTAACAGTTGACTTAATTTAAATTTAGAATGTGTCCTATCAAGTATCCGACATTTCTTAATACAATTATTGATATAATATAATTAACTAAATATATTTCTTCAGTATTAATAAAACTATAAATGATCACACTGTGAGACTAATAGCCTAGCTGTTGCAGGCCACAGTAATGAGATAAATAAATGTATCTGCAACTTCAATATCTCAGCGACCTTCACTATCAAAGCCGAGCTAGTGACAAGATAAATAGATGACGAGAAATTTGGCACAAGGCTTCCACACCGAATCAACAGTTCTTTAACAGTTGACTTAACTTAAATTAGAATTGCAGAATATGCCCAAAAATAAAAACACTGTTTTTTACCAATTGAACGGCACCGTTTAGGGATCTTTTTCTTCCTCTTCAGCACATGTTTATCAGATCGTTTGAGATGAATCGATTTGTGGTGACATGTGATAGAGGGACGTCCCTGACATCATACTTGTATGAGGAAACGGACGTTAAACCTTTATTATTAAACCTTTATTATTAAAATTAGAACTAATTTCGCCTAGTCTAAAGTACTGCTTTAGCGGTCTATTCATAGAGCAGGATAAGTTTTATCAACAGCTGGCGCCAGCTTCATTACTATTTACAAATATTTACTCTACGGTCAGTGAGCTGGACATTAATCCATAGGACCCGTCTTATCTCTACCTCCTGATTGCTAACTCAGTGGCACCGAGTGGCACTGAAATAGTGGCACCGAGTGGCAATGAACCAGTAGCACTGAGTGGCACTGAATGGCACAGAAACTGTGTCACAGAACCAGTGGCACAGACTGGCTGTGAATCAGTAGCACTAACTAGTGGCACTGAGACAATGGTTCGAACGGTGTCACTGGATCAGTGCCACTAATTGAAACCACTTGTTTAGTGCCACTTTGAGCTAATATAAATTATGATTGATTAATAGATTTATTTAGCGGATCAGTGCCACTAATTGGTGCCACTACCTTAGTGCCACTCAGAGCTAATATTAATTATGATTGATCAATTGATTGATTTATCATCTATGTCTACTTTATTTTCTCGTTCTTTGTAATTCTCAACCTCACATACACGTATACTGCAGCGTAGACTTGGTAAAGCTAATGTTAACGTCAGTTTCCTCACTTGAAAGCGATGTCAGTGACGGGCGAGCCCAAGATTTGAACCCCGCACATACTAATCCGTGGTCGAATATCTTACCGACATCGCCACTGGCTCCAACTAACATGTACTTGGAATGAGTCATACATTATCCCTCCTTCACATCACCGTTCTCTTTCTTGTTCTCGCTCTCTGAACTGGTCAGCGGATCATCACGTATTATCTGAACATCTGCAATCACTTACAGCTTATCTCTCACCCACACCCTCTTGCTGATAATTGAGGGTGAATGCTGAAGAATGGAGTAGCCTACCAGGGAAAGAGTAGGGTGGGGGGGGGGGTGGTAAAGACTATACTTAGACTAACAGACTAACTAATGGACTAACGACTGACTAATAGACTAACTAATAGACTAACGACTGACTAATAGACTAACTAATAGACTAACGACTGACTAATAGACTAACTAATAGACTAACGACTGACTAATAGACTAACTAATAGACTAACGACTGACTAATAGACTAACTAATAGACTAACGACTGACTAATAGACTAACTAATAGACTAACGACTGACTAATAGACTAACTAATAGACTAACGACTGACTAGTAGACTAACTAATAGACTAACGACTGACTAATAGACTAACAAATAGACCAACGACTGACTAATAGACTAACGACTGACTAATAGACTAACGACTAACTAATAGACTAACTAATAGACTAACGACTGACTAATAGACTAACTAATCGACTAACGACTGACTAATAGACTAACAACTGACTAATAGACTAACGACTGACTAATAGACTAACGACAGACTAATAGACTAACGACTATATTTAGATTAACAATCCCGGTCAACTGTACGTGCTTTAATCGGCGATTAACGGAGATCTATCGTGTACAAATTGGTCAGAGCGAGTGTTTCGACTTTAAAGTAAATCTTTCAATTTAGTTCGGCCATAAAGAGCCGCTAGCAAGTTATTAGCGGTTTACACAACAATAAAATTCACCAATTTAGCGAGCGTGCAGAAAATTACAGGCCATCATTACCGTGTGATGTTGAACAAGCATCGTTCAGTACAGATCACGATGACCCGACATAGCTTCAAAGAGAGACAACTGATTATAGTGTTGAAAGCACATGGCAACCCTTTCTATTTGTAATAGCTAAATTTCATTTGATCAACAGGTAGACAGCCTTAGAGGTTAAAATAATAGTATTTTAGACAGTGGTAAAGCTAAGGTAAAGCTCTGGTTAATGTCAGTTTCCTCACTTGAAAGCGATGTCAGTGACGGGAGAGCCCAGGATATGAACCCCGCACATACTGATCCGCGGCCAAATATCTAACCGACATCGCCACTGGCTTCAGCCTAACGGAGCTAAACTATGTCGTTCAAGGCACAATATCAATAACGGTCTAATTCACAAAATAAAAAAAACATTTGTTAAAAATAATAAACAAATTGTTAAAAATCCATCCAATAATATTGTATATCAATGCAATAAATGGTGACTCCCCTGTAGATCTGTTTAATTAGGTTAAGAGGGAATTTCTACCCCAGTATATCTAAGCTACCAGGTACTGATATAAACAGAAACTAAGAAACTAAGAAGCTAAGTACGGAAGATTTATAATAAGTGCCTTATGTCATGTTTTAACCACACGAGAAAAATCTCATAACCTGCTAGAATTTAAATATTTAAATACATCTTTATTTTTTGTTAAAGTTAATTTCAATCTCTACCGCTGATGTAGGGTATAGGAATGCACTGAAATAAATGTAATCCACTAACAAAAACTCTTGAGACATACATGTAGTCTTAATTCTTTAATCACCAAACTCTTGATAAAATCAATATGGGTACATACTGATTGTATCCTCAGGATTCTATTATTATATATCGTCACACGACAAGCAAAATATAAACCATTTCCAGATTTCACTGTAAAAGGCAAGCCTAGAGTAGGTCTACCTGTTGTATGTTCCTTTACTTCTCTGTTTCATTTTTTAGTAACTGATGCTTCTTGCCCAGTGATGAACCGTGAGGTTTTGTTTTGTATAACCAGGGCTTACTTTAATTCTCGCAGTTCTGATAAGACGCCTGAATGTTCATCCTATCTATAGTCTACAGTGTTCTGAAGTCCAAACTTAACTAAAAAAATGTTCTGGTCATAGATTTCGAAACTGATACATAAAGTAAGTGGCATCATTTTTGAATGGGGACAGGGGCATAACGCCACAAGTATTGTGCAATAATTAATATGTATGAAGGACTCAACTTTATGTACTAAACTAATTTGAATAATAAATAGTAAATTAGATTGTCGCAAAGGAACAATTCGTCAAGCAACAAATTGAAATTTTAACAAACTACATCAACTGGTAAATATATAATAAAATATGATCAATATAGATTTTAAACTCCTTGACAATAGGAAGTGTTTTATTTTCAACTGCCAGGCGACGAAACGTGAAGTATTTATGAAATTCATACAAACATTCAACCGCTTCTTTCCTAAAGCGCTGACTGACAGAAAACTGTATCCTTGCGCTAAAGATACACCGAGAAATGCCGGAAAATGTTGCAACGTTTCAAAATAGACGAGGTACATATGTAATAAGTCAAGGCCTTCAACGAACCAACTTTTGGCATATGTGAGAAACTACATGTATATTCAATGTAAATCAAGAAGTAAAATCTATCAAAGAGAAAAAGCAATTAAGCATTTGAAAATATTTGACTACAGGCCTCTAAGTTGTGAAAATGAAAATTATTTAATATAAATATGTGAATATCTATATAAACAAAAATTCACAACCCATATTGGGGGTGAAAATGTGGCATGTGGCGAAATTTAGTTTTTTAACCCTATCTTGCCCGTTGGGCCGATTTCGAAATATTAAACCAAATATTAATTTGGTTAAGCTGCGCGTCAATAAACGAAGTTATGCAAAGTCGGCCCATATTACAAAATGATACGATAGAAACTTAGCTTCATTCGTTCTTCAGTCTACAGTATACATATATACATACATACATATATATATATACCGACTTCGCCACTGGCTGCAGCCTGTGGCGAAGTCGGTAAGATACTCGACCGCGGATCAGTATGTCCGGGTTCAAATCCTGGGCTCGCCCGTCACTGACATCGCTTTCGAGTGAGAAAACCGACGTTAACCTTAGCTTTACCAGCTTATATATATATATATATATATATAGATTATATATATATATATATATATATATATATTATATATATATATATATATATATATAGTCTCATAGTCTCCTAGACAGTGAAAGTGAAGCAACAACATTTGCTCAACATCATCTGTTGTTCACTCTTCAAATCTCTGACATAACACTCTAAACAGAACGGGTGAAGGTTGGCAGCAATAATTACTTGTAACAAAAAACTAACGCAAAACTATCAGTAGCCATATTTCATTCATAATTCTTTCTCGAATGTTCTTTCTGCTAAATACTATAGCCTATACTTTCGCCTCTCGGTAATATCAGACCGAACTGAAAACTGATGCTGAACAAATATCGTAAGCAACCGAATCATTTGACCTGAAAGAATTAATCAATCAATCATAATGAATCTAGACAGTTCTCTCAGCTTTTATTTGTCCGAGCATCAGTTCAAGAAGGCTTTTTAAAGCTCCATACTGACTCTCTCTTAGTGCACTGCCTATCGGCAGGTCCATGTTATATACCTTCTCCACATATTTCTATCCTCAGCCTTTCACACCATATCAACATACAAATTAGTTACAAGATCATCATCCAGCATCCAAAGACTCGGTCTTCCTTTAGCCCTTTCCCCTTCCATTCTTCCTTCGAATACCTCTTTTAGTCAGCCATTCCCTCTCAGTATACGACCCATCCAGCTCTTCTTTCTATTACCTGTGATAGTTACATTCAGAATGTCAGGATAATATTCTGAATAATTGTACTAAAAAGCAATTATAACTGCAATAGCTTGCTAACAGATGCAATAGCTTGCTAACAGATGCAATAGCTTGCTAACAGATGCAATAGCTTGCTAACAGATGCAATAGCTTGCTAACAGATGCAATAGCTTGTTAGCAGATGCAATAGCTTGCTAACAGATGCAATAGCTTGCTAACAACTGCAATAGCTTGCTAACAGATGCAATAGCTTGCTAACAGATGCAATAGCTTGCTAACAGATGCAATAGCTTGCTAACAGATGCAATAGCTTGTTAACAGATGCAATAGCTTGCTAACAGATGCAATAGCTTGCTAACAGATGCACTATCGTGCTAACAACTTCACCAGCTTGCTAACAACTTCGCCAGCTTGCTAACAACTGTACTAGCTTGCTAATAACTGCACTAGCTTGCTAACAACTGTACTAGCTTGCTAATAACTGCACTAGCTTGCTAACAACTGTACTAGCTTGCTAATAACTGCACTAGCTTGCTAACAACTGCACTATCATGCTAACACTGCTCTAGCCTGCCAAAATTTGGAAATTAATCCTTATTTCCTCAATATAACATATTAAAATAGAAACAATAAGCTATTAAACTATAACAGCTAAAACCTTCGTTGGTCGCCTCTACTGCTCACAAAAGCTGTCGGTGAATTAGGTACTCAATTCTGAAACACTGAAACTATTGTATAACTATCGTGTAAATAATATTAGTTGGAAAGCGATTGGAACACAATGCAAACCCTTTGCAAAACTAGGCCTAAGTTGGTTTTAGGACAATGGGTGAGGAAACCTGTTTACAATTATATCAGATTCACATCTCAAAACATCTGATCGCACCTATCAGATCAGTTCTTTCGCTACCGCAGTAAATTCTTATCTCCTAGCCTGTTGAAAGATGAAATCGAAGAGACCTCTATTCGCTGGTTACTATCTCAAAGCCTGCAGGTTGAAGTTAGCCGTCAATTCTAAACTTTAAACTGCATCAGCTCTAACATTACATACTATATATTCAATATACATTTTAAGTATATATTTAATTTGTTAAATTACAGCAAGTTCAATATGATTTGCTGGCTCGGATCCGCTTGTCACGTTTATTTACCACAAAAAAGAATAATGAAAATAAACAAGTCAACATTTGCATGCGTTCCTAAGAGACGAAGTGTACAATGGGGTGAGCAGCAAGCTTAGGGGAAATGAAATAGACAACACCACAAAATGATTGTTAAATCTCAGATTCAATGATCTTCTTTAATTATAATGTTTCACATGAGATTAACTAAACGTAAGAGGCTTAACGTCTGTTATGAATAGCACCCGTGTTTATTATTGACTGCTTCACTGACTGGAAAAATCAAATAATAATAATAATAATAATAATAATAATAATAATAATAATAAAGGTTTAACGTCCGTTTCCTCATCTTTGGATGAGGAAACGGACAAATATGAGGATGATATGGGGATGATGTCAGGGACGTCCCCAACAGCACACATCACTACAGATCAATTCACCCAGACTAATCTGCAAAAGAAATGCGTTACGTGCACTGAGTAAACTTACTATGGACCTGCCAATAGGCAGTGCACTAATAAAGAGAGAGAGAATAAATAAATAAATAAAGGTTTAACGAGGGAGAGAGAAGATAAACTTACCATGGTATAAGCATCGACTACATGTGGAAGATATCGAGATGATCCTACTAATCTGTGTATATATCCATGGAGAGATTTGAGTAATGCAGTATCCAAGCGAGTCACAGTTTATTATAACACTGGCTCTGTAGCACTTTGTATGACTGAACTAAACTTCCCAACTTATCACAGATACGCGCTGCTACTGCGTGAATATGCCGCAGCAAATTCACTACAGCGCCCCTCATCCTTTCTACCAAAAATATAAAACCATACATAATTATCTAATATAGTATCAGTTTCATATTGGCAGTGTAATCTGTTGCTACGTAGGCATGCAGTTTAATGAAACTATAATTTATAATTATTATTTCTAAACATTACGATGAAACTCGTTATTGTTACTTTAATACCCTGGGACGTAGAGGAGCCTGGTGTTAAAATATGTAATGGAGATATGATTTAGTTAAAGGCTATCAGAATAGAATACGCTCTTCTGATCGTCTTTAACTAAATCAAACCTGTTTTATAATTGCTAATTGCTAATATTATTATCATTTTTTATCCCCTAAGAATGGAATTTAAAAAATAATTTAAACTTTACATTTGTTACCTTATTGTCATTAATAACTTATTATTATTATTATTATTATTACTGTTATTACTGTTGTTATTATTTTTATTTTTATTTTTAATTATTATATTTTTAGTATTTGTATTAATATTAATATTATTAATATTATTATTATTATATCATTATTGTTATTATTATTATCATTATTACTATTATTGATGCTGCTTCATCGCAGTTAAAATCTCCGTTGAAGATGGTTAAGTACAAGATAATAATATTACTATTATTATTATTTAGTATTAATATATTATTATTATTATTATTATTATTATTATATCGAATTGCCATAAAATCTCTTAACTATCTCATTATTATAATTATTATATTATTGTTATTATTAGTATTATAACAATTATTTATTATTATTATTATTATTATTATGTTAGGCTTAGGTATATTAAGTCAGAATTGAAACAGTTCATTAATTATGGTGGAAGTGTTTTCCATGTTTTTGGTTACGTCAGGACACTAACAGCGACCACATAGTGTTTCTGAACCACATCGCGACCGTCACCTAACACGTCAGTGATCTCATTGTCGAGGTTCAACTGTTCACCCGTAATTTGTTCATTCAACTCTTCCAATTCAGTGTCCTGCAACTCACCGGGCTCGCTTTCCGCAACGCTATAAATCCTTTCCACGATTCCATTAGCGGATTCTGCATGTTCAGACATAAGTCCCAGCGCCCTTCTCCTCTCTGCCTCCCCTGTCGTATTCCGTGATAAACTCTGCAGGGAATGTCGAAGGGAAGCGTGACTGGGATTGGACGGGGCATGCCGCTGATTGCAGGGAGATCTGGACATATGGCTGGGTGAGGAGGGGTAGCCAGCCAGAGTACCAGAGGAGCCACCGCATTCGTCAGACCTCTGTTCCATTGTCCTCTCGTGAGTCCCGTAGTTCTTAGCCTTCACTGTTTTAACGCGCCTCTGGTCGCTGTGATATGTAGTCACCCACGTTCGGTTCGTGAAAATTTCATTCATTCTCTTTACCACACTCTCTGACTCTTCAAGCCCTTCGACAGGCTGACTGCTTAAATTTCTCCGAAGATCGACCAATGTCAGCCTCGATACCTACCTCTTCCTACTCGAATGGAATTTATTCCTACCATCCCTGGAGGCACCCATGAGGGTCTCGGCCTTCGAGCATCTAGGAGGACAGGGCTGAGAGGCGGCGGAGAAACGCTCCCTGAGGTTGTAGCCCAGGACTCCCTGTTCGAGACGGTGCAGTGAGATGGGCTTATAACCTCGGCGCACTGACTGAATAGCCTCTGAGTCACTCTCCAACAAACCTAAGGATTATTATTATTATTAGTTTTATTAGTTTTACTACTACTACTACTACTACTACTACTACTACTACTACTACTACTACTACTACTACTACTGCTACTACTACTACTACAACTACTACTATCACCATCATCAATGCATTACATTATTATTATTATTATTATTATTATTATTATTATTATTATTATTATTATACAACTTGTTACTATATGACAAAATTCAAATTTTATTAGTAGTTGCCTGTTTGATCTGTATATTATTGTATAATTTCTACTGCATGAGAGATTTCTGCTAATAAACGAATATATGATAGAATTTAGAATCACTAGTTGTATGGAGTGAAGTTTAAGAAGCGGCCTACAGGTTGGCAACTGCTGTATATTTACGGATCTTTGTGAGTATGGAAATAGCAGCAAACTGAATCACACCGTGTAACAGCCGCTCCATCGCAGTTAAAATCTCCTTTGAAGATGGTTAAGTGCTGGTTAATTAATTACTGTATATCTGTTTGCGGCACATAGGATAGAACACTAGGCAATGAAACTAAAAACCGATATGCTATATACACTAGTATACAAGTTTATTCGACTATAAAGAGTTACTTTGTATGGACATGCCTGTCTGTCTGTCTGTCTGTCTATCTGTCTGTCTCATAGATGAAAAAAACGTTCTTACCAAAAATAAGAAACGTTAAAAAACGCGTTTTTTCCCAAAAAATAAAAAAAGTAAAAAACGTTAAAAAAAACGTTAGTTGCGTACACGTAGCTTGCATATACTATATTACCATGCCTTCATTCCAAAACACTAAACAATTTTATTACAACTAGACTTGATCTAAAGTTCTAAAGTTCTAAAGTATGTCCATAGACTCTACACAAATATAAACAAATACTTTCAGGTCACATACAGCCGTTCATCAGTTGTTCATAGTTATCAATACAAGAAAATTTAAATCCGTAATAAATTAAGAATAGACAATGTCTTAAAAATTAGAATATCTGCCTAACTATGAAAATAAAAAATGTAGTGAATTACCTTTTATATCGTGATGTTTAAGGCACGAAACTAACGGCAATTTCTCAATATTTATGTGCAGTCCACGTCAAACTATGGTTTAGGTTTTTTTACGTTTTTTATTTAAAAAAAATAAAAAACGTAAAAAAACGCGAGTTTTTCAAAGATATAAAAAACGTAAAAAACGTTTTTTTCATCTATGGTCTGTCTGTCTATCTGTCTGTCTGTCTGTCTGTCTGTCTGTCTGTCTATCTATCTGTCTGTCTGTCTGTCTGTCTGCATGTACCTGCATGTACCTGTAGAACTCGAATATGCTTTAAATTGGTTAAAGCAAGATTGGCACTTGTCGTGACGATTTCTAAAAGCCGTTAATCAATTTTTCATTGTTATTGCTTTAATATTGATATTGCTATTACATTGTTATTTTTCTTTCATTCGAGGACATTTACAAGAAGTCTTTAAGTAGCTGTTGCTGCTCAGGCTAATTCTATTTCATTTATCTGAAATCCACGTAGTACCTTTCTTAATTTGTTTGAAAATTCCGAAGAATTTGGTACGAAATTTTGCAGGCCGTTAATTTTTCGGGCCAATTAACTAATAGACACAGGATGAAATACAGAGATAGATATGTATTTGATCTGCCAATGGAACTGTTCAATTAGAAAAGTAAATTAAGGCTGATACGTGAATAATAAAAGACTTGGAAGATTAATTGAATTAAAAAGTATTCCAGATCTGCAGAGCAGCTGGTTGGAGAGAGCAATTAGATAGCTTTTCACATTATCTTTGGATTAGTTCTTTTGGAATGTTAGGTTTGCACTATTTATTAGACCATTGTGGTGCTCGTAATTTGATTTGCATTGGTGGTTTTAATATTCATTTCTTTATTCGTTAAAAACAGACAGGATCAAGATGCATCACATATAAATATATACACACACATACACACAAAGACATAGGACCATAAAACACTCAAAATGAAATATAAGAAACTTAACTAGAATTCCTGCGAATTTTAGCACTAGCATTTTAATTCTATTTGAATTATACAGTGATCTTTGCACTCTTTGGGTCTTTATTGTAATCAAAGATATGGAATAAGATAATAAGATTTAGATCAACAAATAAGAGTAACTTAGAGCAGTAATAATTAGATATTGAAAAATAAGATTTAGAGAAATTCTTCAATCTATGGTAGTAATTTGCGACTGTATTTTTTGTTGTTGTAGTGCAGTCATCAATTCTGAGACTTTAGAGCAAAATCTCAAATTTTGTGGAAGGTAGTGGTAGCATTCGTCACCATAATGATTGTTTACAAATGAAAAATATTTAATGAAATTAATTATTGAAGGTTATTTCTGTTGCATTTAGAAAAAAATAGGGTGTATAGCGTAATTCTTTAAATTCTGTGAACTATTTAATATACTATTTAAGATGATTTATAGATCTCAGTTTATTTACTGCAAAGATGAGTTAAATGTCGAAGGAAAATCGATCCTAATCTCTCGTTGTTCGCCTATGTTGCCATCATTATATTTGAATATTATTCGTTAAATAACGACACATGTTTAACTTAACTTTCTCTACAGGTATAACTGTAACCTTATTCCTGACTCGATCCGTAGTTTTGTAGGTATTTGAAATAGCTATACATTTGTTATTTAATATTTATGAAACAATGAAAATATTTAGCAGGAAGATAAATAATTATCGGGCAGCGTAAAATATATTCCATCTGCCATTTCTGTCAATTTTTCCACGTCATTAGACTGAAATTCTGGATTGATGAATGGCTTTAATTTATATTTGTCTTATTAAGACTTTGTATTTAACTATTATTCTAGCTTAGTGTGTATAATTTTTCTTTAGTTAGAAATTTGTTTCTCTTAAAAATTGTTGATCTGAATGCATTTCATTTTTATATATTTATATATCGCACAGGATTTTCACATCAAGCATATCAAAATCAAACATCCTGAAGTTGAAACAGTATTTCTAGAATTAATGTATGGCTTAAATTAATTAATTAAATTGAATTATTCTATGCGGAAACTGGATAGTGGAAAACGTTTGGCTGATAATCGTCTAAAAACTGTTAAGCTGAAAGTCTAAATCAGAATGAGTGGTCGACAGAGACCCACGTCATTTATCGATGCTTCTAAGCCCACTCAGAGCGTCTCTTCAACGAGCCTGCCTGGTAATGTCAGTGCGGCCGCTACCCCTAAAACAACCAGTATGTTTGCATTGTTTACTGATTTTGTGTAGCGTATTTATTTTAGCTCTATGTTGGTGATTACCTTCACACTTGTACTTAGGATATTTTAATCCTATTAATTAATATATTTATATTAATTTTCTACTTTTAATTAACTAAATCCGGACTATTTAAGCACTTCTATAGCCTGTATCATCCGTTGCTCTACCAGCATTTTGAAATGTTTGATGTGATAAATAAATAAATAAATAAATAAAAATGTTTGTTCGTACTGACCTCAGTTTTTATTTATTGAAATGACTAATTTCTAAAGTGCCTATTAGCTTGGTTGGCGACTGGTCTTCAAGACGACTTTACAAGTTGATGGTGTCATGTCTTTTACATGAATAATGACTAATGTTACTTTTTATACTGTTAGCAGCTGAAGGATCAGCTATATTAGTAACCTCTTTTTCTAAATTGTGTGTTTTAGAGTATTTTATGAAAATGTTACTTCTCATGTTTTAATGCAGCCTTTGCAATATTTATATAAATAAAAGATCTTTTTAATATTTTAATTTTGAAGTGTAATAATGTCAATCAATTAATAAGTTTATTTAGAAAGCACTGCTCTATGCATAAAGCCGCAGTGAAAAGAAGACAAAGGAAAAGTACAGTAAATTTGCTGTCTAAATGTGCAGCAATATATATATATATATATATATATATATATATATATATATATATATATATATATATATATATATATATATATATATATGTATATATATATATGTATATATATATATGTATATATAATATATATACAAAGTATATATATATATATATATGTATACAATGCTATATTAATTTATATATATAATATTATGTATATATAAAAGCTAATGTTATATATATATTTGTTGTGATTGACTTAATATTTATTTTATATCTATACTTAGCCCTATGTATCTTACATTTGATCCAAGGCTATTATGTCTTATGTTACATATTCTGTTTTTCAGGTCAGCGGGATGGCAGTAAGGTGGTGACCGTGGTGGCCACCCCGGGTCAGGGTTCAGAGAGACCCCTGGAGGTGACCTACACGGACACAAAGGTCGTGGGCAACGGGTCATTCGGTGTCGTCTACCTGGCCAGACTGGTGGACAACTCTGAGCAGATTGCCATCAAGAAAGTTCTGCAGGATAAAAGATTCAAGGTGCAGTGCAAGTAATGATAATAGAGGTTTAACGTCCATTTCCTCATTCAGGGATGATGTCAGGGACATTAGGGAGTGTCTAGAATATGATCTTTAGTTCCTGTATTTACATCTGCGTGGACAGTAATTTTTATATGTTCAAAATCTGGTGTAAAAAAGCTGGTATAGCTAAGGTTAATGTCAATTTCCTCACTCGAAAGCGATGTCAGTGACGGGAGAGCCCAGGATTTGAATCTTGCGCATACTGATCTGCGGTCAAGTATCTTACCGACTTTGCCACTGTCTCCAGCCAATCTACTTAGAAATGTTTCAAAATGTCACTGTATGATGATTGGGCTTAGGTTTAATGATATTTGTAAACTTTTGTCTACTCAGAATATTCACACTTACTGGGTTGAAAGAATCAGTTATGTGATATTATTAACTGATTAAAATTAGCGTAAATGTCACTGGGGTTATAGCACAGACAAATTCTATTTAGCTCTCTGTGGACATTATTGTAGGGAACAAGAAGATTCAGATTATGGTATATCATGTCTTGTTTTCAATATTGCATAGAATAGTTTTATGATTTGGATTTTTTACGGAGCCATTGCTGATGCTGCCTAAAGTCGGGTAATAAACAAATTTCAATTTTTGTGTTTTCATGTGAATGAGAGTAGATCTATGGCTAATTTTGTAAGAGTGGTGAGTGAGAAAGTTAAAGGCATTGCACTAATTGTAATAATGTAAATTTATAATAATATATGGTTGTGATACATAATTTTGGAATTGTTATGCCAATATATTAATTAGGAATAGTCTTTTCTCTAAAGGACTCCTACATGTTTTACTTATTACCTAAAAAATAGTGTGTTGCTAATATTTTATTATATAGATTCATTTGTATTTTACTGTAGAATCGTGAGCTTCAAATTATGAGGGAATTGAATCATCCGAATGTCGTGAAACTTAAATATTTCTTCTACTCCAACGGTGATAAGGTTGGTTATCTGAGTCTTCCAACACCAGCAATCATGTGTTCATCATAGTTGGTCTTAAAAATGGTTTTAAAGTTGGGCTTAAATGGTCTTAAGTTTGTCATAAAAATGATCATAATTTAATATTACAAATGGTCATAAGTTAGTCTTAAAGATAGTCTTAAGTTAGTCATAAGAATGGTCATAAGTTAGTCATAAATAGAGTCTTAAGTTAGTCATAAGAATGTTCATGAATGAGTTAGTCATAAAGATAGTCTTAAGTTAGTCATAAGAATGGTGATAAGTTAGTCATAAAGATAGTCTTAAGTTAGTCATAAGAATGTTCATAAGTTAGTCATAAAGGTAGTCTAAAGTTAGTCATAAGAATGGTCATAAGTTAGTCAAAGATAGTTTTAAGTTAGTCTTAAGAATGGTCATAAGTTAGTCATAAAGATAGTCTTAAGTTAGTCGTAAAAATGGTCATAAGTTAGACATAAAGATAGCCTTAATTTAGTCATTTATAAGAATGGTCGTAAGGTAGTCGTCAGCGTGGTATATATATTCATCTTCCTAACTGTCAGTGTAATGATATGATGTGAAGCTTTTATTGGCTTAAAACTGGCATTAATTTTAGACGTGAATATTTACAACATTGAATTTTCTAAATTGCTATATGTCACTGTTTGTAGGCACTCTTGCAATTTGAAGTAAGAGTTATTGTTGCTCTCTAAATATCATCCCTTTTGCTCTTAAATCTTACCATGTAATTATCATATTACTAGTTTGAAGGGGTAGTAATCTTGAGTTTAGAGTATCTGAGCCACAGTAATGTTTATTACTAAGTTGTTATAGCGATGAGATGCTTTTTATCTATTCTTGATCTAAACATAAAAGTGTATAATATAGTATACAGAATGTTGTTACACTTATATAAAGCTGTGAAGCCATACAGCTTAGTTAACTGTTTCCATACCACAAAGGAACTGCCTAATGAGATTTGAACCGATAGAGTCTTCTTTATCAGGCAACAGTACTATCTAAGCGTCCATCCAACCGCTACAAGATGTTACCTGTAAGAGGAAACAAGAATTCGTGAAATATCCAATGAGAACTAGTTGGGTAACTAGTGAAATATAGTTAGGTGAGAAACAGATAGATTGTATGAACTAGTTGGAAACCACAGGAGAGCTAATTAGATAGAGCTTGCTAGATAGCTGAGTTAAAACTAATTTAATGATGATTGTTGTTTTTGAACAGAAGGATGAGATCTATTTGAACCTAGTATTAGAGTATGTACCTGAGACACTGTATCGTGTGGCGAGACATTACAGCAGGATCAAACAAACTCTTCCACCTCTCAGTGTCAAAGTAATTCATGCTTAATACTTCTTTAACTTAATCATTGTGAAGTTTATATGAATCATATTGGTCTGATGGGATATAGCACTAATTGACAGAAAATTTATTGTTAGATCTAACTTGAATTCTGACATTGTAATAGAATTAGAGTTATAGTAAGTTATATCCTAATTGAATTCACTTCATAAACGTATTCCGGGGGTTTAGACCTAGACTTTGAATATATCAAGGTTGCACTTCATTAAATTAATTACATCTGATGTAAACTCCTGTGCTACCGTTTATTTATAACCAGACTATTAACTATTGATTTTTTCGAAGACAGTCTTGTTGTAATTTTGTTTTATTAAATACTTGTACATTTTTTTCACAGCTCTACAGACATAAGTCTATATGTGTTGTGCACACAGCTCTACATACATAAGTCTATATGTTTTGTGCACACAGCTCTACATATATAAGTCTACACATGTTGTGCACACAGCTCTACAAACATAAGTCTATATGTGTTGTGCACACAGCTCTACATACATAAGTCTATATGTTTTGTGCACACAGCTCTACATATATAAGTCTACACATGTTGTGCACACAGCTCTACAAACATAAGTCTATATGTGTTGTGCACACAGCTCTACAGACATAAGTCTATATGTGTTGTGCACACAGCTCTACATATATATAAGTCTACACATGTTGTGTACACAGAGCTCTGTATATACATCAGTCTATATGTTTTGTGCTTGCAGCTCTACATATATCAGCTATTGAGAAGCCTGGCTTACATCCACTCACAGGGAATCTGCCACAGAGACATTAAACCTCAGAATCTTCTCATTGATCCTGATTCCGGTGTTCTCAAGCTTTGTGACTTCGGCAGGTAGGCAGCTGCCATTGTATTCCATCAATCACTTTTATTGTTACTCTTATAAGTACTTCTGTACTCTTACTGTTAATAAATTGTACTGTTGTAGGTACTTTGCACAGCCACTGGTACTTCTGTACTTTTTTTAGTTTGGTTACACGCATACCTCACAATGTGTAATTATAAAGTTTACCCTCTCAGTTGCTATTTCTTTTGCAGTGTTGTTATTTTCTCATTGCTCTCTGATTGCATTATTAGCATTGATGGCCTATTTATGTGGACTTAACTGTGCAATTCTGAAAATATTTAGTCATAACATTTTAGAGCAATCTGTAGACAGAGCAATGGCATGTAACGCTGTTAGGCTTCCTGAATTGAAATTGATTAGTTTTGTATTTGATAGGAAGTATTGGCTTGAAAATAGATATCTAGTAGATTTTACTCTGTGAAATATTATTTAAAAGTCTTAATGTAATAAGGTTTCATGTCTCCTACATTTGATCTATTAATCTAATTGATTGATTGTAATGTTTACAGTGCTAAGCACCTGGTGAGAGGTGAACCCAATGTCTCATATATTTGTTCGCGCTACTATCGAGCTCCTGAACTGATTTTTGGAGCCACTGACTACACCTCACAAATAGGTCAGTTTACTCACAAATAGGTCAGTTTACTCACAAATAGGTCAGTTTACTCACAAATAGGTCAGTTTACTCACAAATAGGTCAGTTTACTCACAAATAGGTCAATTTACTCACAAATAGGTCAGTTTAAAACACGAGAAACTTCAATATTTGTTTTCTCATAAAATTTTACTTATTGAATTTAATATTTGTAATTGTAATGTTAATTTTTTTCAGATCGTTTTGAGTGAATCGATTTGTGAATAGTTAGTGGCATGTGATGGTAAGATGTACCTGTCATCATCTTTGTATGAGGAAACGAACGTTAAACCTTTACTGTAATTAATTAATAATTACAATAATAATAATAACAATAATAATAATAACTATTATTATTAATTAATAATAAAAATATTAAAAATAAAAATTATAATTGTAATAATAGTAGTATTGCTATTATTTTTATTGTTATTATTGTTATTGATCATCATCTTCCCTTCAATCCTTGTTTAACTAGGGTCAGGATACAAATATACTGTCTCAAATCCTCTCTGTCCTACATCACATCATCAGTCAATCCCCTATTTGAGATCTTTCAATTCGTTTAAATTTTTGTTGCAGTTTCTGAAGCCTAGGCACATTATTATTATTATTATTATTATTATTATTATTATTATAATTTTAATTTTTTAATTTTTATTTATTTTTATTATGATTACTATTATTATAGACGTGTGGTCGAGTGGTTGTGTGGTTGCTGAGCTGTTGTTGCTGTTGCTACAACCTGTGTTGTTGTATTATAGACGTGTGGTCGAGTGGTTGTGTTGTTGCTGAGCTGTTGCTGGGACAGCCGATATTCCCAGGAGACAGCGGGGTGGATCAGCTATTGTTGTTGTTGTTGTTACAACCTGTGTTGTTGTATTATAGACGTGTGGTCGAGTGGTTGCTGAGCTGTTGTTGTTGCTACAACCTGTGTTGTTGTATTGTAGACGTGTGGTCGAGTGGTTGTGTGGTGGCTGAGCTGTTGTTGTTGTTACAACCTGTGTTGTTGTATTATAGACGTGTGGTCGGGTGGTTGTGTGGTTGCTGAGCTGTTGCTGGGACAGCCGATATTCCCAGGAGACAGCGGGGTGGATCAGCTGGTGGAGATCATTAAGATTCTCGGCACCCCCACCAGAGAGCAGATCAGAGAAATGAATCCCAATTACCAGGAATTCCGCTTTCCCCAGATAAAGGCGCATCCGTGGACTAAGGTTTGTTTGGTGCTGTATATATGAAATATATTATATATTATTTTTATATATCTTGATATCAATCTATCAATCAATCAATCAATGAAATTTAATTTCCGGTTCCATCATAGGGCAATGTCATGAACGTTTCTTGCAGACTCTACATAAACAGACGCAACAGCATCACACGATAACGACTGAGCATACAGAGACCACAAGAGAATATTTCCTGATATTACCATAATTACCATGCTATTACATGATATATCTTGATTAATGCATTATATCATGTATTTAGACTTAGTATTTATACAGTCTGCAGTCATTGAGTTTTAGTCTTTAGATATGTTTGGTTGAGATTGGTAGTAAAGCTGCACATTTCAAACGTACTTTAATTTTTTTTAAATGTTTTGCCATAAATTGATAGTGGAATTTTTGAATTCTACTATAAATTTAATTATAATAATAATTTAATAAAATTTTTAGAATATAATAATTCCACTTAATGCGCACTCAGTAAATTGAAAAAAATAACTAATTGATTGTATAAATCTCTTGAGTTATTGAAATGATTCTGATGTGCCTATGGGGATAATGATACTGCGAATTTGACTGATTTCAGTTAATTGATAGTTAATTGATACTTGACTGAGTCATTGATATTGCGCTGGACTGGTTTAATTTGATTATGTGTTAGAATATGCTATGTGATTGGGCTCTTCCTCTAGGATAGGATCAGCATTTGATTGATTGATTGATTGATTCAGATATTTAGACTACACATCTAGTGAAGCATTTGACTGGATTTAACGGATGTTGTAATAGACACCCACTTAGAGATTTACATCTCTTCATTGATTGATTGATAAATTGATTCACTGATTAATTGATTGATTAATTGATTGTTTGATGGATTGATTGATTGACTGACTGATTGACTGACTGACTGATAAATTGACGCCCTCTAAGGGATTTGCACCTCTTCATTGATTGATTGATTGATTCAGGTGCTTAGACCGCGCACGTCTAGTGAAGCAATAGATTTCATTGGACAGTTGCTGGAGTACACGCCCTCTAAGAGATAAGCATCTCTTCATTGATTGATTGATTGATTGACTGATTTATTGATTGATTGATTCAGGTGTTTAGACCGCGCACGTCTAGCGAAGCAATAGATTTGATTGGACAGCTGTTGGAGTACACGCCCTCTAAGAGACTGACGGCTCTCGACGCCTGCGCACACGTCTACTTTGATGAGCTGAGAGATCCCGCCACTAGACTGCCCAGCGGCAAAGATCTGCCGCCTCTCTTCAACTTCACTGAAATGGGTATGACATTCTGCACCTTATCATTCAATTATTTATCTTCTGCACCTTATCATTTAATTTTTTATCTTCTGCACCTCATTATTCAATTTTTTATCTTCTGCACCTTATTATTCAATTTTGTATCTTCTGCACCTTATTATTCGATTTTTAATTTAATTTGTTATTTTATTTTTATATTTAAAGAATTTTTTGTGCTTCTGACTCTGAGTTACGCAGATATGACTTAAAGTACGCCCTCTTGGTTTGTTTGTAATGATCGTTGTGGTACTGGATTGGTCGTTTTTCTATTATAGTTATTCGAAGCCCTTATCATAGGGAGGGGTTATGTTGTAGTGGATAGAGTTCGTCTCGGATATAAGTGGCCTATTTTCAAATCGCTTGTCAATATCCAGTGTGTACAATCAATTAAACTCTACAATCAATCTGTAGACGTATTAGTATATATTAAGTTAAAAATGTATTTTAGTTTATATTTATACATATAACTGGGATAGTATTGTAATCATTCCTAACTTTACATTGACATTATATAATATTATTCGTTAGCCGCTATTGGTTGTTGACAGAACTGAGCATCAAGCCTGCACTGAACGCTAAGCTGGTGCCCCCTCACGCCAGCAAGGTGTCCATGGACGCTGTTACCGGCCCCTCTGAACCCACCGGCGAGGCCACGCCCGCCCCTGCTTCCTGAATCATCGGCTCCGGGCGGGTAGTGGCTGACAGGCTAAGTCGAGGAGCTTGGGCTTATTTGAACTAAATCTGGGATATGATTCCATGAATGTGTCCGAGTAATTACGAGATCACCTGACGGCTGCTCTTGTTATGTCTTACACCGTTAATGCATAATTCTTTTACTTAATATTTATTTCTTCTGCTTTTATTAAACTTTTAATATCTTTCTCTCTCTATATATATATATATATATATATATATATACATCTCTCTTTTTCTCTCCTTCTTTCTCTCTCTCTCTCTCTCTCTGTATATTATTAATTTTTTGTCCCATTGTCTTTCAGTTTTACTTAAGTTCATTCTATCTTATCTGGTCTTGCTCTGTGTCTGTCTTTCTTTCTGTCTGTCTGGGCTGTCTGTCTCTCTCTCTCTCTCTTTCTCTCTCTCTTTCTCTCTATCAATGAATCCCTCACTTTCGCTCTCTGTGTTTGACTCTATGCTCTCTCTGGCAGTATATTTGGATTTCATTAATTTTAGGTCCTTATCCCGACCTAGTTAAACTGGGATTCTGGCGAAGATGATGATAATATTATTAATTTTACTTTCTTAGTAGAACATTTTTCCTCGCCTATTAGAACACATTATGTAGAACAGTATAGAAAACTGTAGGCTAGCTGGGCTGATTGATGAGAGAGGTAGATAGGCATTGAACTGACGACCATTTGTATATAGATCTAACACTCTACCTCTAGGCTGTGGCAGCTAGGCTCTGTCACAACGTAGAAAATGTGTTGTATTGTTGGCGCTGTACTATTAACGTTTTCCGCTATAGACTGCAATCTTATTGCCTGTTTTGTGTGAAAAATCAATCAATCATTCAATCTGATAAGTTAGGATTTATGATAAGTATATAAAAGAGCATGACTAAGGGCTGAGCTAGAACTGTGTAGCGCTAGAACTAAGAGCGCTACTTAGTGTTAGTTAGTGCTAGTTAGAGACCAGAACAGTAACGCTAGTATAGTACTTGACCAGTAGCTACTAGACCAGTAGGTAGTTGACTATTAGCTACTGGTCTATTAACGCCTAGAATAAGAGAGCCATAGTAGCGCTATGTACACATTTGAACGATTACTAGTTGTGGCTTATGGTTGTGCTGAGACTAGACCCTTCCTAATTGAGATATACTTGACAGCATCGTTGAATAGGAAAATATTCACCGTGTTGCTTTGATTAGTTACTAGTGATCAAACAAAGATCTTGTAAGATATGATAAGTGGCTATGTACGATATAATAGTGCTTATGTTAGGTATGATAATGCCTATGTAAGCTATGATAATGCCTATGTAAGCTATGATAATGCCTATGTAAGCTATGATAATGCCAATGTAAGCTATCATAATGCCTATGTAAGGTATGATAATGCCTATGTTGGATATGATCATGCCTATGTAAGATATCTTGTAGTATACCGACTCCTCAGGCCTTTTTTATCTGTCTGTCACACACACTCAAATCTTTTCCCACCAGGATGATGGCGGTCATGACTTTCCAGGTTTCGGTTATGCTGTGTGATGTATTTCTTTAGTGATTTAGTAATTTTAAACTAATATAACCTCAAGTTACTCAGCATGTTGTTTCGTTGACATCAGCTTCCGAGGTCGTTAAACTAAACTTAAGAAAATTAAGTTTAGTTTATTTCATATGATTGCTGTTATTTCATGTGATTGAATTTATGTTTTGAATTTATATTTACTATGATATAGTAAATATATCATATAAAGAATTTGTAAGTCTTATAATAAATATCTAAAGGAACCGCCTCCTAAGTCACTCTAAGTTACAGTAAATGTACCATGAACCCACGATTGCTAATTTTTCTGTACGGTTGTGCATCTGTCATTGGATAAATGACATACCGATTAAAACTATTATTAAGCATGTACTTTAGAGAAACTTTGGCACTGCCTGTAATAACAAATGTTTGAGATTTTTACGTGAATCGCCCTTGCTATCATCGTCATGTAATGAAATGGACGTTAAATCGTTGTAATATATGATTTATTTAAATTCAATACTCGCCAAATTATTCCTTTTTTTTTTTTTTTTAATTGATTAGCGGATGATTTCATTCAAGTATGTGATGAATGTTACGAGTGTTTTAATGGTAACATCTTTTCTATCATTTTTGGCCTAAGCTTCTCGAATTGTTCTCTCGAAAGAGCGAGATAAAGGGTGTGAGACTATTTAATGACATACTAATCGATTTATTATTAAATAAAAAGTGCTTAGATAACTTTAGACGTATAAATAGCTTTGTAATTTTAGGAATGTCTTTATAGCGTAGGGGTAGCGTCTTGGAGTTTTAAATGACACTTCCTGAGGTGATTTGAACCCTCGTGGGATCGAATCCCAGCGACGCTGATCTGAGAGTAATATCTCGGACATTCACTGGACTGATTATTAGGAAAATGGTCTAAATTGCCTAACGGTTTAAACATGTGGTATTAAAAGTGATAGATATCGACATAGTTGATCATTTCCATAAAATGCGTGTTTACATTATTTTATAAATTTATTTCGCTTGTCAATCAAATGAAGTTGTCTGACGTTCTGCTTAGAGCGATGCTGTGTAAAACTACTCATTGAGTGATTGTTTCAACTAAACTAACATGTATCCTATGTTTTATTAGGTAGTTTATCGATACTTGATATCAGTGTGAATGTGACTGTGCTGCTGTAGATAGCTTATGTGTTTACTGCGTAGTCGACTTCATTTAGGTTTTTTTATAATCTTCTCTAAGCCAATCATGTTATTTTGTAGATTTGTAATTTATTTTTTAAGACAATTCATTGCAATTGATTGTTGAAGTACGACCGACAGCAATGACTCCATGCAATCAGACATTGTTAACTCTGATGCGTTCTGTCAAGCTCAGAAGCAGTGAAAGTTATCTAGATACGAAACTGTCACAAGCATGCTGCTCTCGTTGTCTGTCATTTGAGCGCACTGTTATCTTGTTCTCAGATCTCTCTACCCTTCACTCCATCAGCTCTGTTAGCCGCCTCTTATAAGACACGGGCGGTTTGCGATTAGTCACTTACGTTCTCAAGTGTTCCTGTATCTAATGTAGAAGTGGACACTAAATACATTTCGAATGTTTAGTTATCTTTATTTGAACAAATATTTTATCAAAGTTTACTTGAGGACAATTGCTGCTACTGACTTATATACTTCATTGGAGTTGTGTCAATTCCTATGCTATAAAAGATTTCCTGTTATTTATATTTGTATTTCATTATCAACTGCGGAGATCTACATTACTTTCCCACTGAAAATTTAATAAATAAAATTACTAATTAGTTTTTAATTAACTACTTATTCTAGTTAGTTTTTAATTAAGTACCTATTAGTTTTTAATAAATTGCGTATTAGGTTTTGTAGTGTATTTAAATATGTAGCGTCTTGCGCAGTAATTCAATCTCTACATACACGTGTAATGCTGTCAATCTGCTAGAGGTGTAAGCTTGTGCGTCGCGTGTTTATGTATCAGCTATGCGAGCCAATGTATAGACTGTGTAGGATAATTAATTAATGTAAGGCACTACTATATCTGGAGCCAGTGACGATGTCGTTAAGTTATTCGACCGCGGATCAGTATGTGCGAGTTTCAAATCCTGGTCTCGGCCGTCACTGACATCGCTTTCGAGTGAGGAAACTGACGTTAACATTAACTTTTAGCTTTTTTAATGTCTGTATTTGTATAGGATATGTAAGCGTACGTGTAATAAGCGTAGATTAGGTCGTGTTGGATGTGTAGGTTTTTATATGGGCTACGTCTGCATAGGATACATAAGCCTATGTTTCGTTGCACTTGTTATTGCTTGTGTTTTGTTTGACTTTTATCTTGTACATAGACTAGGTAGTAGATTAATAAAGTAGAGTTATTTAATGCTGACTGACAGCGTCTTTATTATGTAACGGTATTGTGATGGTTCAAATCCTGGGCTCGCCCGTCACTGACATCTCTTTCGAGTGAGGAAACTGACGTTAACCAGCTTTAACATTTTGAAACGGTAAAATTTTAAAACGGTAAAAATAAAATAAAAAGCAAACAAGCAGTACGAAAAAAGCTACCATAAAATTTAAAAATTTTGTAAAATCTTAAAAATTTTAAAAAATTTAAAATTTTAAAATTTAAAATTTTTTAAAACGGTAAAATATTCTTACATAGCTTTCGATACGCTTTTCACTAGACATACCCAAAGGGCTAGCCTTGTGTGAATCACTTCAAATAGCACACTGCACAAAATATTGCAAAATAATAATAATTAATAATAATTAATCCTAATAATATTTAAGCAGAATGATAGGGCACATGTTAGTGCTTTCGTGGTCTTTATTTCCTCTTTCCCTTCATCTCATGTATTTTTTACGTATGATATTATCTGAAGTGAAATAAGCATGACTCAATTCAAAATTCAATTCAATATGAACAGCAATTTTTATTGTCCATTAATATCTAAGTAGCCATAATATGAACAACAATTTTTATTGTCCATTAATATCTAAGTAGCCACAATATGAACAACAATTTTTATTGTCCATTAATATCTAAGTAGCCACAATATGAACAACAATTTTTATTGTCCATTAATATCTAAGTAGCCACAATATGAACAACAATTTTTATTGTCCATTAATATCTAAGTAGCCACAATATGAACAACAATTTTTATTGTCCATTAATATCTAAGTAGCCACAATATGAACAACAATTTTTATTGTCCATTAATATCTAAGTAGCCACAATATGAACAACAATTTTTATTGTCCATTAATATCTAAGTAGCCACAATATGAACAACAATTTTTATTGTCCATTAATATCTAAGTAGCCACAATATGAACAACAATTTTTATTGTCCACTAATATCTAAGTAGCCTATTAGAAAAAACAGTTTGGAAAATATAAATCGATGTACTGCGACATAATCAGCCAAAAATGCAATGAAAATACGAGAGATGTTTTATTTTCCACTAATATCTAAGTAGCCTATTAGAAAAAACAGTTTGGAAAATATAAATCGATGTACTGCGACATAATCAGCCAAAAATGCAATGAAAATACGAGAGATGTCAACGTTACATAGCTAAACATGGCTCAAATTTTTACATTCAAACAGTAGTAATATTTTGAATGATTTCTTATGTGTATCTGCATTTCTTAGATCTGCATTGTTACCGAAAACAAATCATTGATTTCATTAAAATACTTGGCTAGTCGTTCACTACTTAATCTGACAATGGCGTCTTAGTTCGGGGCCACTTTACATGATGTCCAAAACGGCGCAAAATCCAAAAAACCAGTCCCTTGGAGCGATACTGTCTACTATATGCCGCCCCTAAAGGGGTGCACCCTGCTCAATACCTCCTGCATTGCATTCCTGCAAGAAAATAACCGTGGACATTCTAGCCCAGGTTACCAAAATGTAAAAATATTTGAACTACATAAGAAATATGAATGACATTTGAATCAATTACTGAGATTAAATGGATCTTGATTTGGGCTTTAAGTTAAAGTATCTATCATCGTCATCTTCCCCAGAATCCCAGAATAACCAGGGTTGGGATGCGAATAGACCTTCTCCACTCCTCTCTGTTGAATTATTAATTATTACTATTCTGAATTATTTTACTGAGATATTTGTTATTGTTATGCTGAATTAGAAATATAATTTTTCACCTCTTAACTGTATAGTTTATATCGGGATTTTGCTTATACAATTGAAAAACAGTTAATATAAAGTATCTCTATCTAATTAGCTAAGTGTTGTCTGAGGCCTGAACTGTGAACCCTTAAACGTTACAGTCAACGTTACAGTTATAATTACCGATGATGCAGATATGACTCCTATCTAATAGTGCATTATTATTGATAACAGACACAAAAGGTCGCTTAGCTAGATTAGAAATGATTTAGATTTGTTGAAACTCCCTCTCTCTCTTTCATTCTCTTTCTCTCTCACGCCCTCTCTCTCTCTCTGTTCCTCTCAATATTTCTTTGTGTTTAAAGTTAACGTGATACTATAACCTGTGGAGATTAACATGAGCGTAACATATGCTAAAACTCTCATTAGATTAAACTGCAGCCCTGTGTCATAATAACAATAGAAATGCCATTGATCTCTCTGTAGATCACTTCAAACTGGTTTTCGAGAGTTTCACCTGTCAATCAATCAATCACGAGTAAATTGTAAACCAACCATTTCTAACCTAGTTATCAGCCAAAAGGTTGCGATGAAATCTTATCAGCAATTGCAAATAATTGCCCATGTCTAATATACTAGTGTAATGATATATCGTTAGATTAGTCACACGTGATGAGCATCTGAGGATCTGAATTGTTGTGAGTAGAGTCGAAATCTCTGTAGAGATAAAACTAGCGATAATATTTCGCACAATAATTTTGTATAAAAGCACAGAAAATGTGAAATAACTACGACTTTGCCTCAAAAATTCTAAAACTTTAAAGAATCAACGAAATAGTCTTACGTAGTCTTACGGACTAGGAGAGTTTCAAAACGTATTTGGGTTAGTATATTTAGTTATGTTCATTGTTATCATCTTCCATTGAATCCCAGTTAAGCTAGGGTCTGGATTTATATAGTAGTATATTTAATTATATTAAATTAAAAGAATATTTGTAAAGGCATGTTAGTAACTCTACAGTAGCGTTAAAACTGACTAATAGATAATTTTAAGTAAAATTTAATATTTACATAAATACGATTGGCCGATTTCTGGAATTTTAGCCAATTTTAATTTCTAATTTATCCCGTCTCACCATTGGCGTAACCATCGGGGGGACAGGGAGGACACGTCCCCCTCAGAATCTAGACTGGGGGGACATGCATGCAAATGTCCCCCCAGAATTTAGGCCCAAATATATGTACTTTATGTAAGAAATTTTGCGTATTTTCAATGTTGCTCAATAACTTCCTGTGTAAGTATTACTAGCATTTATAGAGCCGTGCTGTAGATCGAGTGGTAAACTGATACGCGTCCATGATATTAATTTACGACATACCTGTAGTTGTACAGTGCTTGCCCGGCCATAGACTCCTATTCACTGTCACATAATTTAGTAGTATATACTATATAGGAGACTATAGGGCTGAGCGACCGATGTTAAGTGAGTGTGACGAAATATGGGAGAATGCCAACTTGCCGAGCTAAGCGGAATGAAACTATATGGGACTATCTAGAGTTTACGGCTGCATAGGCCTATTGTATTTTGAGAGGTCAACTTATCAACCATCGGTAGATGCTCTGAAAAATGTGCATAAAGGTTCAGCTTATGGAGTTTATTACAATATAAATTCATAGACAGTAAACCAAGTTCTGCATAACTGCATCATGGATAAATTTCTGTTAAAGACCAAGAAGCCACGTCTGGTAAGAATTAAAGTATTACTAATTTCGATTTTGAATTCTGAAAGTTGTAAATGCAATTTCATAGTATCATTCAGAGTTTTAATAGAAAATCTCGAGGAATTTGCGCACGGCGCTGCTTCTACCATACAGGGTAAGGCCACTGCCAGTGGATCGATTTTTGAAAGTTAAAAGCTGGTAAAGCTAATTTTAATGTCAGTTTCCTCACTCTAAAGCGATGTCAGTGACGGGCTAGCCCAGGATTTGAACCTCTCACATACTGATCCGCATTCGAGTACCTTACTGACATCGCCACTGGCTCCAGCCAGTAGTTGTACTGTGTATGCTAGTGAAACTAAGTCCTCCCCCCCCCCTTTAGCCACTGTTCTTACATACATATTTATACATAGAAATTGCCATAAAAACACTGAAAATATTGTTTACATTTCTTTATCGGTGGGCCTATGGGGGGGGGGGGGGGGCAGGCTCAAGCCCCCCCATGGATACGCCAATGATTGTGTCCCCCCAGATTTTCGATTGTGGTTACGCCTATGCGTCTCACATTGTAATTGAATAACACCTGCCAGTTTCTCGCTGCGTTGCTTAGAAGATCTATATACATTTTTCATTTATGTTTCAACATTTTTTTATATTTCATCTATACACTTAATTATTTCATGCCTAAAATGGGAGACTCTTCCGGGGTTTCTGGCGTAATTGTAAATAAAGTAATTTAGTAGAACGTCAATATGGGCGATTTTACGGTTTCACTTTTGAGTGGGCTTGCATTGCCTTAAATACGTTTTATCTGTAATGTATGACTTATGAAATGATTTGATATTACTATTTTTTGTCATCATATGATAAAACTTCTATTTTTGGTTATTTTAATACAACGTTAGCTACTAAATAATAGATACATAACATTTAAGATATCATTTGAATACTAAATCTAAATTATATATATCATTTATAGTCATAAATAATATAATAATATATATAATCAGGGACGTCCCTGACATCATTCTTGTATGAGGAAACGGACGTTAAACCTCTATTATTATTATTATAATTATTATTATTATTATTAATCGAACACTTGACGTTAAACTTGGCTTTATCTTTTTAAGGATATCTTGCTATTTAAATAATTGTGGTTACAAATTATAATTAAAAATTCTGCAAGAAAGGGTTAATAAAATGTTCATGATATTACGTTGAGCTAGGTAGGCTACGTTGAATAAATATGGATAAATTGCAATTTTTGGTTTGAAATTTTTTTTACAGCTTGTCGCCGATTAATATTTCTCTCTCGCTTTGTGACATCAACAATAATCAGCAATGAGATCGCTGCCTTCGATATTCTTCTTCATATCTCTACATACTTTCCTGAGTTCTGCGCAAGAGCCGATAGTTGAAACAGAGTACGGACGAGTGATTGGGAAGACAACGGAAATCAACCTCAACACCAGACTGGCTTATGTAACCAGTTTCTGGGGCATTCCTTACGCTACTCCGCCTCTTGGAGAACTACGGTTCACTGTGAGTGTGCTACAGTTTTGTAACTTGATGTAATCATGTAAAACATACTGCGTTCTCACCTTTATTATTTTCTCACCATTTTGGTTTTATTTTTTAATTTTCAAATCAAAATGATACCCCTGTCTATTTTGCATGCACAAGTTCACCTATTATCATTTCTTTTCTTTAAGTTCATCATAGGTCACATTTAGTTTGTGTTTTTTCCTGTTGCATTTGCTTGTTTGTGTGTTGTGTATGTGAACTCGACAGGATTGAATCAAACTTTTTGGTTTTCTTACTAAATTGAATTAAATTGAATAGAATGAGCTTTGCCTTTAAGGTCGCGTCTCAGAAATTTACACAGTTTACTACTTCACTCTTATGTGAGATTTTCCGCGCTCAAGAAAATAATTTCTGCAATAGTTTACTCGTATCTTTTGTCGAATATTATTTGAAACTTATAGAGCTTCGTATTCTTTAGCTTTATTGTATCACGTGTATTGAATTTTATACTACATACTCAGTGTATTGTACACTATTGTGCGTTATTGTATCACGCGTATTGTATTGTATACTATATACTATGTGTATTGTACACTATTGTGTTTTATTGTATCATATGTATTGTATTGTATACTATATACTCTGTGTATTGTACACTATTTTGCTTTATTTTATCACATGTATTGTATTATATAACGCTTGTATTGTTTGGCATTGTCCACCGCAGCCTCCACGCAAGCATCCGGGCTGGAGCGAGGACTTGCTTGCCCACACGCTGCCCAACGCCTGCATGCAGAGTCCGGCTGGACTGATGGTCCTCACCCATCCCAAGTGGACCCGCTACAGTGAGGACTGTCTGGCTCTAAACATACACAAACCTCGCGTATGTTATAATAATCATCATCATCATCATCACCATCATCATCATCATCATCATCATCGTCATCGTCATCGTCGTCGTCACCATCATCATCACTATCATCATCTTCAATTGAAGATGGTGACGATGATGATGTATGCATACGTATGTTATAATAAACTACCAATTAAACTATTATCAGTCTAAATATTCACATACCTCGCGTATGCAATGATAAATTACCAATTAAACTATTATTAGTCTCCATGTTATTGTTGCTCCACACAGGATGTTGTTGTTATTCCACACAAATTGTTGTTGTTGCTCCACACAGGATATTGTTGTTGTTCTGCACATGATGGTGTT
>CAJHZI010000240.1:1917500-2070000 GCA_905160935.1 Enchytraeus crypticus | reverse complement strand
ATATATAATATTATATATATAAACATGTATATACATGTATATTAGGGTGGTCCTTAAAAATAAATTTTGTAGTCTACTGTTCTCCAAGGTCCTATTTGGTTCCATTCCCTTCAAAAACATCACAAAAAATGTTTATGGCAAAAAATATTAATATTCTGGACTTAACCAACATCATCAAACTTTCATCGTCTATTCTGCATGTATATTTAGGTCTTACAGCAGTTCACCTATTTGTAAGTCCACTTATCTAGATTACAGCACAACACTCTTCTTTAACAGATACTTAGCACTGTTAATGATTTATTGCGGCCTTGAACTTTGGACGGAACTCTCCTCTGCGGGAGAGGAAAACAGGCTGCGAGGATCCTCCACAACTTGTAGAAGGAATTGTTTTTGCCCCTCACATCTCGTAATGGAGGATTTGAAGTGCTGAATGGGGGCTACACTGCGTCCAGATACGTCTCTGACAACGCTGAGAGATTTACTGACAGCTTGGCACCTCACATAATCTTCTTGATTAATCGACTCGCTTGGATCGACTTTCGGAATTGAATCTGATAGATCAAAGTTATGTAGCAGGAAAGCAGTTTTCTGTTTTGCTACAAAATCATACAGACTCTATCTCTTTGCTGATGGTTGAGTAAACAGAGTGACGCATTTTAGTGGATTCGTCGGAGCCTTCTTTATTCCTCAAGGCTGCTACCATTAGAAACTTTTGGCCACTTGCCTCCCCTCACACGTCAATGTCGAAGAAACTTATATTACTAACGTCTTGGATATATACCATACGTGGCGTCCAAAGGCTGTAATGATAATTACAGCATTAAAGATGAACTATAGAGAGAGAGAGAGAAAGAGAGAGAGAGAGAGAGAGCAGAGAAATACTCAATTGGTCCTTGGCACACTGACAGCTGATGAAGTTTGACCCAAGAGTGGACATAGATGAAGGCAACAGACAAACATTCTTCAAATATTCCCATTGATATAAGGTAGGCCTAATGATCCGCATGATCCATTGGACCGCAGCTCTAGTGGGTACGCACCTTTAAACCGCCACATCACAGCAAGTAAACATCTCTCGTATTCCAGCGGGCTCAATAGTCTGTGTGAAGGATTGTTTCATAGGATGGTTATGATTGGTTCCAGTAGTTCCTGGTAATCATTAGGCTTAAGTGTTTGAAGCTCCTCCTGTTGTGCTATTACTAAATTTAAGACATCGCTATTCCACGGACTCACTGTCATTGCTGTGTTCTCGTCATCTGCGAAGGGCGGAAGGCAGCTTGATTAATTTGAGACCAATATTCACGAAAATGAATGAAATGTTCCAAATGTTTGGATATTTTGAAATGTCTTTGATGCTGAACATTTATTCGAACATTATTTCAGTAATATGATGCTGACAGTCAATGTTCAACAGTGGACTTTCAACGCCCGAATTCAGTTTCCTGTCGGACGAAAACTTCTCCATACACCCCAGTATTAAAGACAGTTGTATCAACACATAACCCTCTTATTAGGTCACATTACCCTCATTAATCCACAGTATCAAGAGATGTCAACAGCCTGAGTAAAAAATTAGTAATAATAATGATAATAATAAGAATATTTCATTAATCTTGAAACTTGGCCAAAATAGTCAAGTTAAACAATGCAAAATATAATGCAAATCTTAAAGTCAGTTGGGCAAGTTCTAAATTTTGTCTGATTTAGTTTTCTTTTTCATTTTTATTGTATTGTTTTTAGCCTAGTGAAACCAAATGAAGGGTTGGAGAAAGTTTAAAAATAATTTGTAAAAATTACCATTACAGATGGGACCATCCTAATATATATATATATATATATATATATATATATATATATATATATATATATATATATATATATATATATTATGTATTATTTTGCATCGATATTGAATTTCTTATCATTACTTAAACAAATCTTAAATGTATAAACTACATCATATTTAGTTTATTATTCTGTATCGTTATTGAATTGCTTTTTATTACAATACATACACAGCAATCCCACCCCCTCTCCAGTTCCAAATCCGTTCAACAGCACGTCCACTATCTGGCCAAAATACTCCATTAGCGACAACTTGAAGGTGTTGGACCTGGACGCTACGGTGTCAGTCAAACAGAACTACAGACAACCCGAGAGGTACTTCTACACCGACTATCTCTCGTACCTCACGAAGATTGATATCAAATCAGCTGAAACGTCGAGAGCTGCTTCTATATCAAGAGGTCGGTCTAATCGTTCTATAAAACCAAACACGCATTTTATTCCGGACAGACGTCGCCAAATTCTATAAAGTATTCACTGTACAAGTAATTTGATTGTCTGTCAGTCAATGGGCTTTAAGCAACTATAATTAAGTGTTTATCAAAGATAAATGAGTGCTTATCAAGGATAATTAGGTACCTATCAAATGTAAATGAGTGCCTATCAAAGACAAAGAAAGACCTATCAAAGATAATAAGTTCATATAAAAGATAAATATGCCAAGTGTTTATAAAATATAAATGAGTAATTTTAAAAGAAAATTATTTATCAAAGTAAAGTGAGTGATAATAAAAGATAAATAAATTCGTTTCCGAGCTTTTTTATGCAAAATAATACAGCAATACTAAAAGCATTAAGCTAAACTAAAAGCTAATGAGCCAGCTTATGATTAGATTAAGATATGATGATTTGAAAACAAAATGCAAACTTATTCTTAAATTTCTATCTTTTATTTTATTTTGCCTTTTCCATTTTCAGCTCCGGAATCGCGCAAGAAGTTCCAGATAAAGAGTCCCATGTTCCAGGAAACTCTCACTCGACATGTGTTTGAGATTGTGAAAAGCAAGCTTCCAGAAATAAGAGATATCAGCTTTGAAGATTTTAAGAAACTTTATGATGACTAGTTTAATTGATTTATTAGAAGAGCCTTGAACGTTGGATGTGTACGCTGAGTTTAGTGTTAATAACGTGACTTTGCTAATTACATTTAATATCGTAGTTTTAACGCATAAATATGTATTATTTCTTGCTAATCAATGTATATGCCAACAAGTGTAAATTGGTTTCATTGTGATCCTATTGGTTACAATTTTGTATTTCTGTTAGAAAATTTTAGTAGGCTACAGAAACAATTGGCTTCAAATAAATTTTGAAAAATGCATGCAATTGTACCGACCATGAAATTGGGGCGGATAAATGACTATGAAGAGCTAATTTCTGATTGGTTGACGACTATGGGAACCAACGATTCTGATTGGCTCTTGAGAATGGCCTCGATCAACGCTTTAAAACTAGGTGACAGGCTATAGAATTTTAGTTCTATTCTGAACTCGGGCGTCTACGAAATTACTAGCTCTACTTGTCTAAATTTAATTCGTAATGAAATTATTGCTAAAAACACATAAGCTAGTATTTTGGATAAAAGCTTCGGAATTTCTGATGGAATTCGTTAGAAAGCTGTCCTACTACACTCTATAGGTCGGTGATAGTTGAAGCGTGTTTGCTATACATGTAGATTCAGCAAAAAAATGAAATTCTAGGAAGAACGCTTATTTTCTAATTGTCCACTCTAGATAAGCGTTTCCCTTCTAGACTTCAGTCAGGTGACTGCAAAGCCTACATTCTACGAAAAGCGCAATTTACTAGTTGCCTATTCTAGTAAAAGCGGATATCAAATTTAAAAAAGCGTTTATAATTTTTATTAACTTCAGCTTCCTCAATAGAAAGCACGTCAGTTACGTACGAGACCAGAATTTGAATCCCGCACATACTGATCTGCGGTCGAATATCTTACCGACTTGTGTCAGGGGCGATATCGGGAACTAGTGTCAAATAACGATATAAGTCTATGATATAAAGGCTAAAAAGCCGGATCTTCGTTACTGTTACTGCAATTGTATGAAGCCTTTACAGTGTATATCACAGACTTCAATCGTTTGACTTATATTCGATTTGTTGCTATATTTATTAGACTCTTACTCGATATGCTCATCGGTGCGAGGAACAGGTGTCTTCGGTTTCATCCGGAGTCAAAACAGGAGGCATTTTAAACTTATTCACACATTTTTAGAAGTGAATCTTTTTCATTATTTGTAGGCTTAAAATAAAATAATATATAACTTCATATGTTTTGTAATCTCCTGTAACAAGTGACAGAGTCAGTTGACATTACGACGTGAAATGTTAAAAGTCATTGGGTCATGAGATGTTGGAAGTCATTAGGTGATGAGAGGTCAGAAGTGATTAGGTCATGAGATGTCGGAAGTCATTAGGTCATGAGAGGTCAGAAGTCATTAAGTCATGAGATGTCAGAAGACATTATGACATGAGATATCAGAAGTCATTTTGACACGAGATATCAGAAGACATACAACATGAGGTATGTCAGAAGACACTACAACATGTGATGTCGGAAGACATTATCTGAGATGTCGGAATAGTTAAGAATTAGTCCTGACCCATCCCAAGTGGACCCGGTACAGCGAGGACTGTCTGGCTCCAAACACCCACAAGCCTCTCGTATGTTATATAATCATCATCATCATCATAATCATCGTCATCATCATCATAATCGTCGTCATCATCATAATCATCATCATCATCATTATTATCATCATCTTCTTCCCTTAAATTCAAGTTTAACTTGGGTCGGGATAAGAATTGACCTTCTTTTGAAGTTTTTCCATTCGTTAAAATTCAGGAGCAATCTTTGGAGATTAGGCAATTCGTTTTTAACGAAACGAATGCCCCTTCTAACGTTGGTTTGGACCTTGTTTTTATGTCGACTTCTATGACAATTGCATATATATATACGGTTGATCATCTCTTCAAGCAACCCACGCACACAACTAGGAGAATATCGTAATTTTCAAAGAAAAATAAATTATATATTTAATTTCAATCAGTCATGAAAACGATTGCTTGTGCTTCTCCTCCTTCAGAATAAAACTATGGATTGGTTATTTTTGTTTTATCACAACTCATATTTATTAGTAACAATAATTTGTGAAGCATTGATTTTCATCCTACACTAGACGTTTATAAAAGACGTACCACTGTTAGGGCTGCAATATCAGAAGTTCACTAAAAGTTTTGTGCCCAAAATTGTTCCCTCTCTCCTCTAGTTACTCGGTAGGTTTTTGTTCTTTATTGAAACTTCATTTGAATTGTCACTGGTCGAAAAAATTCATTATGCACATGATAAAATCAGAAATATTTCTGACTTAAAATGTGTCTAAGTTGTGCTGGTTATAAAGTACAGGCAATTAAATTGCATTATGTGATTATGTGTTGGGGTCGGGTATGTGCCCTTTTACTCAACATAGAGTATATATTTTTGAATTCTAATATCAGACAAGGCAGGCCTCTATACAGTATAATGAGTCTTATCTTATTGTTACAGGCTTCCCTTACATTTATTCATACTCATGTACCTTTGAAGTCAGCATCATGTAGCTTCTAAAATTTACATTGGATTATTTTAATTGCGTTTGAAACAATATTAGACATTCGATACCGAGTAATCAAGCTACTTCACAGTAGAAACAAGAAAACACTCATTAGGCCCTTTAGCGAAATATCAACTATGTTGATATCTATCACTTCTCATATGAATAAGTTGTTATTTATCCAAAAACACACATCACTCGTTAAAGTAGAGCTGCAACTTTCCGCTTATCGACCCATATTTCGCATAGCCAAACGTGTAGCTGGGACGCTTTAGCCTACTATGCACAATGTAGCCTGTTGCCGACAATGCTGCACCTCTTTTTGGGATGGATATAATAATTTAACCTTACTAAATTTAAGGGCATACCTGAATATTTACGGTTTTATATAAGATTAACTGAAACTAATCTAAAATGAAATCAGGGTTGGACTTGTAGCCTGGGCAAGCCTATTTAAAAGAATGCTCTCTTTTAAAATTTGAGCGGTTATTATTTTTACTCAAATTGAGGCTAATGATTGATCTGTTAGCATTATTACACTGGTATAACAGTTATATGGTTATATTTATCACACAGTTATAATAAATGCAATTTATTGCTTAGTTACACTGTTATTATAATTATTCTATTATGATAACTACAGGATTGCAATTATTATACACTTTAAATTATTAAATTGTTAGAATTATTACAGTATTAACACATTACGGTAATTATATTGTTATAATTATTACGTCCTATATTCCAGTATGACATTATATTCACATTAGATTGTTTTATTAAAAAAATTGAATTTCAAACATCTACTACGAAAAGACAGTACCGTTGTAGTGACACTTGAAAACCTAGATAATTCCCACTTTGAGAGGCATTCGACCAATTGTGCTGATAATTTGGTGTAATTGCACAAATCTATTGCTGGATAATGTACAACTTATGCGCAATTAAATTGATGCACATATTGCATCTGCACTTACTTTTACTCACTTCGACATACCTTTTTAGCAGTTAAAATCGCATGAATATCTGGACCAGTACCCATTTGAGTGGCAATTATGCGACCAATTGCGCAGATAGTTGGAAGCAATTTAAACAGTAGGCCATGTAGCTTGTTATTGTATCATTTATGTGCAACTAAATTGATACGCGTAGATGGTGTAGCATATTCTTAGTAGACTTTTGAATTTCAAATTTCGATAAAACAACTTAATTTCGAATGTGAATGATAATATAAAGTCAAACTAGAATATAGGACGTGAATTAGTACACTATTGTAGAAATTTCATTGTTATATTTAATAAAATATTATTATTGTAATTAAGCTGTTATAATTATTACACTAATGTTACATTATTACGTCCCTGACACCATCCTTGTATGAGGAAACGGACGTTAAACCTTTATTTATTATTATTTATTTATTGTAATAATTATTATTCTAAAACTATAAGGCAACTATATTAATTACTCTATTATAATCATCACGCCTGTTATAATACTTAAATTGTTATAATTATTACAGTATTACAATAATTACATTATTACACTATTATAATTTTTACACTAGCATAGTAGTAACATTTTTATAATTTTTACGCCATTTTAATTATTAAACTCTTGCAATTACTACATCATTATACTAATTACATTGTTATACTTATTGCAGTATTATAACAATTACAGAATTTTAATTATTTTACTATTGTAATAATTACACCTTTATAATGAATATTATTTTCAGTCACTTCAATCTCTGATATGTCTCTCTCAGTGTCTCACTCACGACGTCTAATCGTCTCTGTTGTTGGCTTAGCCGTGATCATCGTTGTGGGTTTAACCAGCCCAGTCGACTCTGTATGCCCAGGTTTTCAACCCGTCTGTAGAAAGGAATTAGAAATTTATGCTGCCCCTACGATAATGTAGGTACTGCTAACTTTAGTTCTCTATTTCATAATCATTGACCTTCAACGAATCTAACATATTACTATTGAGTTATTCTTCTGAGAATTTGTCTACTATTTGCTACTTTGTTAAATAAGAAAATACTTCATTATTTAGTAATAGTTAGCATTACCAGATTTAGCAACAAAATTTATAAAGAAAAACGTTAGGACCGGATGAATTCCGTAGCCTATATCACAATTTAAGACAATTATAAAGCTAATCAAGGGTCGACTAAGACTGTAACACTATCATCAGCGTTTGTAATTGTTATGATGGCTATATGACCTATATGTGTTGCTCACTTGCAATGGCTTCAGGTGCAGTTAAAGCCCCGAAGTACATAAGAGGTGATGATTAGGCCCTAAGTGATTGATTGATTTATTGACTGAACGACTAACTGATCGATTTTCATTGATTTCTTGAGTTAATTATTTTTCTTTGATTGATCGATATTTTAGGGTTCGTGTTGTATTGACGGTTCAGCTTGTTGTCCAGCGGGATCACAATGCGAGATGTTCAGTTATTGTGTAAAAGACGGAGTAAAAGATTATAGGTCGCTCTGGCGCACCATGAGTGACAAGAAAGGCAGTGTTGCGAAGTAACGAAGTAAAAATACTTCGTTACAAGCAAAAAATACTCAACCGATACTTTTACTTGTAACGAAGTACCCAATTTGTCTGAGTACTTTTTACTTTAACGAAGTAATTTTTGCAGTACTTTTACTTTTACTTTTAGCCGCTGAAGTGAAAGAGTCGCGTTACTTTTGAAAACTGTGTAAATATCTATCGCCAAATTTTTATTAATTAATAAACTTTTAATACTGGGAAAATAAGAATTAAAGTAATACAAATTCACCGATATCATATCTGTAGTTTAGATATCGACAGTAGGTGCGCTAAATCAAGTGTATGACGTAAATCAAAGCCCTCTATTTACAGAGTTCTTCACACTGTACACTGTACTGGCCTTTGTTGTCTTTTTAATGATCTCGTAGATTGGGCTTTGACGTTTAGGGCAATATAAACATTTGTCATTGTTCAGAGGATAACGTCTACAGTTTTTTTTATGTAGTTCTATTGTTGATTGTTGATGACTATCTTTCTGCGAGATTGTTAGACGGAGTAAAAGTTTATAGTTCAATATGAACCGCTTGCAATTAAGACCCGGAAAGGTTTTTAAAATAAATGTAAACAAAGAATTAAAATAAATACTATTTTATAGCAAACTTTAAAAAAGTAATCTTCCAATTATATATTCTTCCAATATTCCTGAAACAATCCTTGTACGCAACTCTTTCTCTTTATCACACTCAAGATTTTATCACTCAATAGATCTAGGCGCACCGCGTCTGGCTTCCTATACACAAACCTACATGATTTCGCCAGGAACATTGAGCTCACTCCCTTGTCGTTTATTAAACTGTGATGTTCATGTTCATGCTAACGCTCCCTGCTGCCAGTGCAGCTGTTAAACAAATATTTAGTTATGCTGCTATATTAGTTGTGACACAGATAGTCAAACTATTTGATGATCTGTTTCTTCTCAAAAATAACATTTGAAAGTTTTAGGTACAAAAAATATCTATAATGAAACTTATTTGCATAACAGTAGACTGTAGTAGCGATATGTATGACCAGTCATGTTGTAGTTAGTTATCGGTGGATTTGCATAATTCTTTAGGAATGGTTATCTTCAATTATTTGTGCTTATCATAAGACCTTTACAGTAGATGTATACGTCTTAGCATATTGATTTTTGGTTTCTAATTTGACAATCTTCAGTAGAGAGCTGTAGGTTTTATAGTGAAAGTGATGGAATATAATTAAAAAAATACAAAATATGTACTTTATTCATAATGCATTGATAATATTTAATAATGATAACATAAATATAAAAATACAGCCTAAATCATGAATCTACAGCTATATGTGGTGGACTTTGTTGTGGACTTTGCCCATATTTCCATGATTATTTTTATATTAACGAGCCTGCGTTACGTGAATTGTATTCGGGACACATGAGAATAAACCGTTCATCTACTGCATGTGATGTAAGAGGCGACTGAGTAAGATTTGAATACGACAACTGGAAACCAACTTAGAAACCATCTCAAATTATTCCTATTAAAACTGTCAGCTAAATTAAGGTGGGAGTAAATTATAGTATTTTGAGCAAGAATTAACTCGTTATTCTGTGGAGAGTAATTTGTTTTCTTAAAAAATTCAGAGTACTTTTACTTTTTACTTAAAAGTACTACTTCTTTGTCAAGTACTTTTACTTTTTACTTAAGTAAAATTCTGATAAAGTACTTTTTACATTTACTTTTATTAATCATTTACTTTTACTTCTACTTAAAGTACTTTGCCAAGTACTTCTTACAACACTAAATAAAGCCCATACCAATATTTTATTAAAATAAATCTTTATTACACCATCATGGATCGCCTAATGGTAGCAAAGTACAAACAAAAGGACACAAAATAACTATGATGCATTTCAATAAAGAGAGGGGTGTTGAAAATTGAATGTAATACGAATGATCTTGTTAGCCCTTATAAATTATTTATACTTAAATTTCTCAACATAAAGTTTTTACTTTTGAGAGTCTTCATAGCCAAATTGCACTTATCTTTTATGTACATTTCTTTGATGCTCAGCAATTCAAACATAATCATACAATATGTAATATTATCGTTATCTTAAATATCTTACGTATTGCTTTGCTAGTCCAGATTATTTAAATCAGATTGTCAGGGTTAGTACCTAGGAAGATACCGTCGATCTCGCGATCAGGAAAACGAAATATTCTAAGACAAAGTCCTGGACCAGGTTCAAATCTCAGAAATACTAATCAATAGCGAGAGAGCTAATGTGATACTATATATATTAGCTATTTAATTACCTAATCTAAGAATTCTTCAAACAACTACAGAAATTGTTATTAATTAAAAGAATATGAATTCCTTAATTAATGTATTCTTTTATTATAGACCTATGTAAAACAAAATAAAGTGCATTATAAACTAGAACTAGTCGAAATGACGTGAATGGATAATTAAATTATACTCAAGATAATAATAATTAATGTTTTTTTTTTTTTTATTTTTTTTTTTACCCCGGTGTAAAGAACCTGGGGTTTGATAAAAACGATTCGAGCAATACGTGCTGAATCGCCGCCCGGCTACTCGAGGTCATCAATCGGCTGATTAATGATTTAGATATTATAAATATTATAATAATGTTTTTTAAATAAATAAACAAAATATAAATAAGTTAATTTAAGGTTACTAGATCAGCTTTTCATAATGCAGGGTAGGGTGTAATATGGTCAAAAGATATTATTTAAGCTAAATATAATTATCACGCTAGGGGGTGCCTTACTTATGCTAAATACCTGAGTTTTGTTAAGCACAAATATATCAGTAGAACGAGCCTGATCAGAATAGAATACCTGTAGCAAACTGGTCTCGAATTTATCCCTCAACAAATGAGTCGTCACCCATGAACTTATTTCATGAAATTGCCGCTCGTTTCTAAATCACTAAGATTTAGTTCTCTTTATCTCACTGGCTCTGTCACGTATTACCCGAGCACTGCACGCATTGCGTTTGAAAGACTAATACCGCTATTTAGTAAATGAACTTTATTACAATTTGCTAATCAGAATACAATATATTCGTTTATTACTTGAAATATGACATACCGCACAAAACGTACAAACATACATGGAACAAAAAGCAAATAGAAAGTTCAATAATACCAAGATAACAATAGTCCAAGATAATGTTTCATAACAGTCATAATACGACATCAATATCAGTACATAAATTACTTAAATGCTTGCTTTTGTACGTTTTTGTTATTTTAACAATCTCTGTTTATATCGTTTCTGAGCCTTAGTCATTTGTGCGACTTGTGTAAGTTATCTAAATCTTTGTTAATGATTGATTGATTGATTCATTGATAGATTGGTTGTTTAACTGGATAGAAGTGGATTTGTCTAATGCGATTACTCAGAAACTCCGATCATGTGAACCAAGCGTCATTGAACATTTGTTTTGATAACGTTTCGTCATCCTACTTGACCTTCAAGTTCAAAGTTTTAACATTTCTAGGTTATCCCAGTGCAGACATAAATAGAGGGAGAGATGGCAGACTTCTTTTCACAGCCCTCAACAATTTCGCACTAAATTTGTCTACATTTTGAGCGTTTGAAAATAATGCTCGTATAGAATTCGTAATTGTTAGTAAAATATAAAATTAAAAGAACAACGACGAAGCAGTTAAGCGTTTCCTACAGTAGATTAAACTGTCTGACGTCTTCTGTTCTAAGTATGCTAATATTTAATATCATGTCAAGTATTTTATATCTAATAGTTCTCCCCCTCAAGTTGATTCCAATCTTTTCTCTTGCCCTCATGCGTAGTGTTACATGCTGTATAAAAACAACTTATAAACGCATTTGTTGTTTCAGTGAAGTCTGTATCAGTCCGCTGCTGATCAGGAAAGGTAAAGCTGAAGTCAAGTTCAGTCAAATTCCAAACTTTCGTTTTTTGGATTATAAGTGCCAAAAGTCGAATTAATTCGAGAAATATCGAATGTAGCGCAACTATATTATATTCGCATTAAACTATCCATTAAACTCACATTAAAGTTCTCTACACAGTTTCATACTCGTATACTGATGTGCGAAATGTGGAATTCAAATCCGTAAGGATATGAAGTTAGGATCGGCTAGTCTGACTGACGCTATATCCTGAGCATCAGAACGCCTTCTTAAGATCCAGTTATTAATAAAACTAATTAATTAAGTTTAAGTAATAATTAAATTTAATTAAAATAATAAACAAGAATATAACGGTATTTAATAATTAAATATTTTAATAATTAAGTTATAATTTAAAAAATAAATTTCAATGTTTTAAAATAAACTTTTAACTTCCTTTTATAGCATTACCTATGGCAAATCATTCACTGCTGTTTCAGCTCTTCGTCACAATGACGTCACTACAGGTTTTTGTCGTTCTCGCCACCTGTCTAGCCGCCCTAGTGAGGGGTCAACGAGTGCAGACTGAGTACGGTTACGTAGTAGGACAGACCATTGATGTCAATCTGATCCACAGCGTTGTTCCAGTCACCTCTTTCTATGGTGTGCCATATGCCCAACCACCCGTGGGTGATCTTCGCTTTGAGGTGGGTGTCTGTGTGCATGGTTATTACTTAAAACAGTAGCTGAATAACCTACATAGATATAAACAAGCATGATAAAAACATTCTTAAACAAGCATATAATTGTTTCCTGACTTTGTAATGTTATGATTTGCTGAATGACCTATATAGATCTGATGAATGGCTACATAGATATACTGAATAACCTGCAGAGATCTGCTGAATAGCTACATAGATCTGCTGAATAGCTACATAGATATGCTGAATAGCTACATAGATCTGCTGAATAACCTGCAGAGATCTGCTGAATAACCTACATAGATCTGCTGAATAACCTACATAGATCTGCTGAATAGCCTACATAGATATACTGAATAACCTACGTAGATATACTAAATAACCTACATAGATCTGCTGAATAACCTACATAGATCTGCTGAATAGCCTACATAGATATACTGAATAACCTACGTAGATATACTGAATAACCTACATAGATATACTGAATAACCTACGTAGATATACCAAATAACCTACATAGATCTGCTGAATAGCCTACATAGATATACTGAATAACCTACGTAGATATACTAAATAACCTACATAGATTTGCAGACTTATATACATAGATATACTGAATAACCTACGTAGATATACTGAATAACCTACATAGATATACTGAATAACCTACGCAGATTTGCAGACTTATATACATAGATATACTGAATGACTTACATAGCTCTGCTGAATAATTACTGAAGATAGCCCTTCTGAAGATAGGCCTACTGATGATAAGCCTACTGAAGATAGAATAATATAGCCGGAATTACTCATTTCGAGTGAAAGTCGCTTAAGGAACAGCATTGCGTATAATTTTTAATAAACTTAAATAAAAATGAACAAAACTAGCATCATATTCTTAAATAAAACTGTTACTACTATCATTATATATTCGCTTTGACTGTAACTTAACAGCCGCCTCAGAAGCACTCTGGATGGACAGAGGACTTCATCGCCTCTGACCTGCCTAACGCCTGCATGCAGAATCCTGCAGGACTGTTGTGGATGACTCATCCTCTGTGGAATCAGTACAGTGAGGACTGCCTCAATGTAAACATCTACAAACCAGCCGTGAGTGTGCTACACTGTAGTCCATCACAAGTCAACGTCGCTATAGTGTATCACAAATCAACGTCGTTATAGTGTATCACAAATCAACGTCGTTATAGTGTATCACAAATCAACGTCGTTATAGTGTATCACAAATCAATGGCGTTATAGTGTATCCCATAGCAACGTCGTTATAATCAATCACAAAGCAACGTCACCTCTATCTGGACGCTAATTGGTCAATTGATTATCTCGATTTAAATTCTCATAGTAAGTACATGTATGGTCATTACAATACAGTACGGCTTTCTCGAACTAATTTCGTCTCATTATATTTTTTAAATTTTGTCATTGTTTATCATTTAATCTGGTCCCTGCTATCATCCTACAATGAGGAAACGGGCATTAAACACGATTAATTGTCGCAGTCGACTTTCAGTAGCGCATATGTACGCAAATCATATATCTGCTGAGTTCTGCTGGATCTGAACAATTATTATGAAGAATTATTTTAAATAACGACTACTATCGCATTTTAAAATTTATTTTACTTTTCTTCTAAACGTTATCAATGTTATCAATAATACGTTATCAACGTTATAACTCAAATAACGTAGAATAATGATAAGAAAGGATGAGATTTTATTTGAGGTCGGTTCTTGCATTATTTTAATGCAGCCTGATTAATTTCTATATTGGAAATTTTTCTCTCGCTGATGTCCTCAATCAATAAATCAATTTCCGTATATTACCTCATCCGACAAACGCAAATCTTTAAGACATTACATATGAAACTACAGTAAGTAAAATCGAGAACAAGATTATACATACATGTACAGTATTGTAAATTTATAACGATGAAAATTTAACTATGTCTCATTGAAGATTGATGGTAATTTTTATGGCCAATAATCATATTTGTATTTTTCTAGCAGAAAGGATTATGCACATTTAAATAAAGTTTTGTTGGCATTAAGAATACTTTTAAATAACATTTCGTTTTGTTATAGCTGTTGTAACTTTTCCTGTTTTACAGAACGTAGTAGCTCCACTTCCAGTGTTGGTCTGGTTCCACGGAGGTGGTTATACTGGAGGTGGTAACATCCAGTATCCTGGACACACCATGGCAGCGCGAGATGTCATTGTGGTGACCGTTAACTATCGTCTAGGTGTATTCGGTATGTAGCTTGTCAGGTATTTAGTTGAGGTGTATTAGGTATTGTCTAGTTAAATCCTAGTTAAATTATTATTAATGGAAAGTTGGCGATGACGATGATGTTTTAGGTACATGTGTTTCCTTGGTGTATTCGGTATGTAGCTTGTTAGGTATTTAGTTGAAGTGTATTAGGTATTGTCTAGGTTTATTCGGAATGTAGCTTATCAGGTATTTAGTTGAAGTGTATTAGGTATTGTCTAGGTGTATTCGGTATGTAGCTTGTTAGGTATTTAGTTGAAGTGTATTAGGTATCGTCTAGATGTATTCGGTATGTAGCTTGTTAGGTATTTGGTTGAAGTGTATTAGGTATTGTCTAGGTGTATTCGGTATGTAGCTTTTTAGGTATTTGGTTGAAGTGTATTAGGTATTGTCTAGATATATTCGGTATGTAGCTTGTTAGGTATTTCGTTTATGTATATTAGGGTATTGTTTTGGTGTATTGTTTTGGTATGTAGTATATTGGTATGTGTGTGAGTTTTTGGTTGTAGCTATTTAATTTGCAGGTACATGCATTGATTTGTTTAGATTCGGTAGGTAGTTCGTTAGGCATTTAGTTTCAACTCGCATCAGGCAGAATTGATGGAAGTCTGGCCGTGAAACGCTAATTGTTATTAACTTGATAATAATCCTCTACAATTTAACTTCAAAAAGGTCCTCTTCATTTACATAAAGAGTTAATTAAAGTAGTACTTTATTGTTATCTACAGTAGTTATCCGACCTAGGTACATGCATAGGTGCGGGATTTTCTTTCAAGACTTGCCCACTACTTATTGTCATTTAAGAGATAAAATTTTCATCTAGATTTTGTTGGACTTCACTGGCCTTTTAGTTGAATATATTACGAATTTCACGAAATAACACTATAACTTCTCTCATGTTCTACTACTTCCACTTTCCGTTGTAAGTTGAAAACACATCATTTCCCACCATAGATTTTATTTCATCTTGCCTGACTGTTTTTTGATCACCGGATCGGCACTGTTTAGGATTTTTTATTTCTCTTCAGCACGTCTTTATTCAGATCGTTTGGGTGAATCGATTTGTAGTGACATGTGATCGGGGGACGTCCCTGACATCATCCTTGTATGAGGAAACGGACGTTAAACCTTTATTATTATTATTATAACAGAGCAATATATCCCCGTGTTGTGTCCGGGTTGTTTGAAGAATTGACCAACCGGTGACTGCACGTGTCGTAGAAGGCGACTAAAGCGCTATGATCCATACCAACGTCAGAAAGGGCATTCGGTCGGTGAGCGCCTAGACTCCAGTAATTGCTAAAGTTAAACTGATATTCAAGGGAGGATGATGATGAACAGAGCAATATATTGATTGGTTTATCAATATACTGATTGGTTGATCTTTTGATTGCCCAGTGGACTGATTGAATTATTGATTGATTGATGACTCAATTGATTGATTGCACGAAGGCTTTGCTAGCACGAGAGAAAGGAACATTCCAGGTAACATGGGAATGCTGGATCAGGTTCTTGCTCTGCAGTTTGTCCGTGACAACATCGCGAACTTTGGAGGAAATCCAAACAGAGTTACCATCTATGGACAAAGTGCCGGAGCTAGCAGTTCAGCCCTACATTTAGTATCTCCTTTATCAAGAGGTTCGTTGTTTAAAAATCTCTAAACCGGCTAGAAATGTGAACTGACTTGACATATCGGTAGTACAGCTTCTTAAAATGATCGCTTAATTAGATAAAAGAAATATACTTTTAATTAGATTGAGATATTTGCATTGTATTACATAGAGAAAGTTGATCAAATTTAAATTTTACATGAAATAAAGAAATTTGATGAAATTAGAAAGAAGAATTGGATGAAATTAGATACGGAAATTAAAGTGCGAATATTTACAATCATGATTGCCTGCGAATAAAATAAACCCAAAGAATGCAATCCTATTAAAGGGTAGCACTCTTCTTATTCTGATATACATGCTATTCTCTCTTACAAATTCTATCGCTCTTTCGATCTCTTGTTCTCTCTCATACATACTTCTCTCTCTTCTCTCTCGCTCTCTCCCTGCAAATATATATATATATATATATATATATATATATATACAATGTATGTATATATATAAATATATATATATATATATATATATATATATATATATATATATATATATACATATATATATACATATACATATATACACACACATATATAGATATAATATATATATATATATATATATATATATATATATATATATATAACGTACCATCTAGCTGGCTGGAGTGATGATGGCTTGAACTAGAAGTTCTTCTGACATAATCAACGTAGGGTTAAGCTTTCGCTTGCTATCACTCCACTGCTAGTGCAATGTCAACATTTACAATTTAATTTTATCTTCATAAAATGAGGATAAAATCGGTTGGAGCTAATAGCGATATCGGTAATATATTCGACCTTGGATCAGTATGTGCGGGGTACAAATCCTGTGCTAGCCCGTCACTGATATTGCTTTCGAGTGAGGAAACTGACGTTAAAATTATCTTTTCATTAAACAATTCGCAGGACTGTATCATCAGGCAATCCTGGAGAGTGGAGCGGAGAACAATGTCTGGACTCTCAACTACCCGCCACAGGACCCGGACTCCTATATCTTCCAGGTTGCCGCCAACCTCAACTGCACCTACACCACAGAGTCAGAGATGATTGCCTGCCTCAAGGCTGCTCCAGCCAGAGACCTCAGAGTGGCTGACTCCATCGAGTGCACGGTATGTCAGCCGCGTGGGAATGTCTCAATAGCGTAGGAAAACTTTGTATTGATTATCTGGATTTTGGAATTTGCACCGTTTTTGGACCTTCCTTTTGCTCGCCGGCTTGATTATGTCTATATAGTGCTCGATGTTGTCATTGGTGACTGTAGCACTCTAATTGTTGTTATTGTAATTACTGTAGGGGTAACGTAATGACGTTTTAAATGACAGATCCTGAAATGAATTAAACTCTCGCGGGTTCGAATCCCTGTCGCGCTGATCTGAGAGTAAAATCTTGAACATTCGCTGGACTGGTTATTCGGAAAATGGACTAAATTGCCTAACAGTTTAAACATGTGGTATTAAAGTGGTAGAAATCAACGTAGTTGATCGATTCACTATTATGCGTGTTTACTTTTTTTACTTTCACGTGACTCTGCTGATAGACAAGTGCACTATTAATACGGAATGACCTTGTTGTGTCCGAGTTACTACAGAATAGAGCTACAGTGTAATGCACGTGTTTAAGACGCGATTAAGCAGTAAATAAGGAAGGCAATTGAAAATCATCTTTTAAAAGCCGTATTTCCGAAAGGTAAAGGCTACTTTGAGGTTTGGAAAAAGCTTAGCTATGACCATGAATGAATTTGTTTGATAAAGCAGCATGAAAACAGACTATGGGTATAAATAGATTGCTATGACCTTGGACCTGCAACTTGACAGAACAATAGAGATAGAGAGAGAGAGAGAGAGAGAGAGAGAGAAAGAGAAAGAAAGAGACCAGGGTTGACAGGTATTTCACGAAATGCTATAAATGAGAGCTTCAATCTGGACATAGGTTGATAATTGATGAGATTTTATTTCGCTTACAGTAATATCATTTTAGAGTAAGAGTATTTTTACTTGATTTCTTAGCATTATATTTTACAGATTTTATGTTTACTACTGTATATAATAATTATCTACTGATTAGTATATTAGAAAGTATATTAATATGCGGCCTTTTAAATTAACTCAAATTGTTAGTGATATTATATTCTATTACACTGATCAAAAGAATATCCTTTTTCACAGTAGGAACTATAATATATTAGAATCTCCTACTCCATTCTATTAACAAAATAAAATTCTATATTTAGATTGAAATAAAAGTACTAAAAAAGGTATTTTAGATGCGTGAAATACTCTTTATTTCCATTATATTCTATTCTATTCCCTTAAGAACTTAAACGAATGGATAAACTTCATAGTCTATTCGCATCCATACCCTGGTTAAACTGGGATTTAAGGGAAGATGATGATGATGATGATGATGATTCTATTCTATTCCCTTGCTATCCAGCCCGGTTACTTCTGTCAAGGATTCGCGCCGATCCAGAACGATGGATTGGGATTCATGCCGGACAAGCCCCTGAGGCTGAGGGAACAGCTTGGGGACGCTTCAGTGCCAATCATATCCGGGGCTTGCAAGGATGACGGATCTCTCTACACTATCTACTGTAAATGGATCAATCAATCAGTTAATTAACTTTTGCGCTTGTTTAGTCTTAATTTCAAACAGTTTGCCAAGAAATGTAAATATATTTTTTCGTCTACTGCTACTCATATCACACGTCGTAGAGAATATCTTTACTCAATCGATGTATTTGTAGATTTCGTTATTTCCTCCAGACGAAGTCGGTAAGTTATTAGACCGCGAATCAGTATGGGCGGGGTTCAAATCCTGGGCTCGCCCGTCAAGACATAGCTTTCGAGTGAGGAAACTGGCGTTAAAATATAGCTTTACTAGCTTTTTTACTTTACTGCGAAATTAGTAACGTTTGCCTATTAATAGCGCGATCTAGCACAGATTTATGAAGAATCTTTAATCTCCATGTAGGGTTTCTACTCATAAAATGTACTTGGACTGAGCAAAACAGTATCAGCATCATTTGTGCGTCCTAAAGTTATTTTCGTCTTCTCGAAACAATTCAACTGATTGTATTATATTTTAAGTATGGTCCATTTTATTCAGCTACTGTTCTGGTCTGGAACATTATTTTTACATGCAACTCACTTATAGCTAAATTACCTCAAGTTATCTTTTCCGGGCAATTCAATTACCATTAAATTATCTCAAGTTACCTTTCCCTGCTGTCCAATTACCATTGAGTTTTCTCTAGTTATCTTTTCCCTGCTGTCCAATTACCATTGAATAATCTCAAGTTCTCTATTCCCCACCATCCAGTTACTATTGAATCAAGTTATCGTTTCTCTGCTCTCCAGTTATTCCGGAAGCCAATGACGGAGGATTCACGAGGGAAGAGTTCCAGTACTACCTGAGAACGAGGCTGGTCGATATCTTCCAGGAGAGCGCCGCCTCTGAGGAAGACTATGAGAACATCTACCAGGCCATGGACTGGTTCTACACTCCGTGGCCTTACATAGAGGACCTGGAGGCAAACAGGCAGGCCATCAACAAGGTCAGTGCTTGGGACTCGTGTTGTGCTAATAATACTAATAATTATTAATTATAATAATTAATAATTATTATAAATGCAAATATTTGACTATATAGTCAAATATTAATAATTATTAATACTAACAATTAATACTAAATATTAATTAAAACTAATACAGGCCATCAACTAGGTCAGTGCTTGTGGCTCGCGTTGTAATAACAGTACTAATAATACTAAGAATTATTAATTATAAAAATTAATAATTATTATAAATGCAAATATTTGATTATATAATAAAATATCAATAATATTAATACAAATAATTATTAATTAATACTAATAACACTACTAATAATTCGCGTTATGCTAATAATACTAACAATGCTTCCTGCCTCAAAAATCCAAAGATCCATTGCGAGCATTGGATTTGAACTATGTACCTACTGATCTGCTGTCGAACATGTTGTTCGCTGTGATAATTTATCGTCATCATCATCATCATCCTAGAATCATCCTTAAATCCTAGTTTAACCAGGGTCGGGATACGAATAGTTATCCATTCGTTTAAGTTTTAGTAGCAATTTCTGTAGCCTAGGCGATCACCAACCGAATGTTATTCGCTGGGATAATTATTACCGGAAAATGCGAGTTAAATTCAAAGCAAAAGCTTAGAAGATTGAAGCCGATAATAGCTTCAAATCTCTCCATAGCTGAATCCCTCGTTGGGTCCCTCTCTGGGTCCTTCGCTGGGTCCCTCGCTCATATACTGCCTCAATATTTGAATCCTGCGCCTATACTGATCATGAACCAGTAGCTCACTTTATTGAACATACCGCGTTCTGCTATAAGTATACCGCAAATTAATGTCATCTTCATTTTGTTGATGTTCAGGTTTTTATTCAGTGAAAGCAGTCATGTAAAAATTAGTAGTTTCCAGTTTTGTGTTGTAAAGTCTTTCCATATATTTTCAGCTGCTGACGGATGGAGCTTTCGTGTATCCGTGGGACCGCAATGCTAAGATCAACTCCCAGTACAAGGATACCTACACCTACATCCAATCCTTCCTCAGTCCCAACTCCACTTCCTTCATTCCGGAGTGGATGGGTAATCCGCTTTGATGGTTTATAAATTTAAAGACGTGTTCAATAGATTCAATATTTTCGAAATGTTTAATTAGAAAGAAAACCTTAATTTAAGCTAAATCTTAAATCATAGTTTAAGTTTTGATCACACAATCGTCAGTCTCTTGTATGATATTACTTGAAGTGAAATAAACATGATTCAAATCAATTCATTTCACCAGATTAATTACTTTCTTTGTAAATTATCATTATAGATTCTTAAGAGTACTTCGGAAAATATATTTTTAGTTTTATCCTGCAGGTATGCCCTGTGAAACAGGTTTCAATTATATAAGCGTACTTATGCTTATATCGTACTTACTTAATCGTACTTATAATTATTAAATTGGTATTAGTTATATATCTGCAGGTGTGCCTTATTAAGTTGATTTTAATTAGGCCAAAATATCTGCAGGTGTGCCTTATTAAGTGGGTTTTAGTTTTATGTGAGTTGATATGCATTATTAAATGGGTTTTAATGATATCTCTGTAGGTGTGCCCCATGAAGGCGAGTTGCCCTATGTTTGGGGCTACGGCTATCTATTGGAGAACCCTGCAATGAGAGATGACTCTGGAATCCACTTTGATATCGTGGGTTGGGTCCCTGAGGATATAACTTACGCCAACTACGTGCAAACAATGTGGGCCAACTTCGCTAAATATGGGTAAAGTAGAAGACTGGTTGTCCTTAGGGATTCTCTTCAAGTGAAAAAACTGTCTTTTATCTCTTATACACTGTAGATTGTTAGGATTTATTATTATTCCTACCATCTTATAATTTCTCTCTCCCTCGCTCTATCTCTCTCCCTCTCCCCCTCTCTCTCTCTCTTTCTCCTTTCTCTCTCGCTCTATCTCTCTCTCTCTCTCTCACTCTCTCTCTCTCACTCTCTCTCACTCTCTTTCTCTATCTTATTCCTTTTTATCTATCTCTCTCTCTCTCTCTCTCTGTCTTCTGTATTTGTCTCATGTGCTCTGCTAAATGAAAATTTAAAAGCTAACTAGTTTCTATTCTACGAGCATGACGATTATCTTACATAACAATCTCGCACTCAAAGCCTGTTGCTATTCTTTTTACAATGTTAATGAGATGTTTCTTTATGCAGCAACCCCACCCCCACCCCTGTGCCCGACCCGTTCAACCCCACCTCAACCATCTGGCCCAAATTCTCCATCAACGACAACCTGAAGGTACTGGACCTGGACACACAGATAGTAGTGAAAGAGAACTACAGACAACCAGACGACTATTTCTACACTGAATACATGTCGTACCTCAGCAAACACGAAGTGAAAAGAGAGACAGGTAGGAATTAATGATGATTAGTAATAATGAATTATAATTACTTAATTATAAGTAATTAATTAATGATAATTAATTAATTATAGGACTTAGTGCTGAATTAATTAGTGATAACAAACTAACAATAATAATAATAAATAATTAAATAATAATTAATTAATAATAGTTACTGAAAGATAACTATAGTTATCTTTCAGTTATTATTATTAATTAATTATTATTTATATACTAAATATATTTAGTAACAATTAGGCCTATCACTCAATAATGATTGCTAATGAATGATAATCAATAAAAAAAGATAATTAAGTAGCAATTAAATATATTTAATTTCAATCAGCTAAATACGGAATGATATAGAGAGGAGTGGAGAAGGTCTAGTCGTATCCCGATCCTAACTAAACTGCGACTCAAGAGAATATCATGATGATGATTTTTATTCAATTAATTAATTACAAACAGGTTTAATTTTACTCAGAAATTTATATTACAATTGCATCACTATTTATCTTAATTTTTCTACCTTATTTCCATATTTAAAATCAAATAGATAAATTTCGAGTAAGAGAATGACAGTGTGTTTATTTATTAATAGTTTAATTCAATTCATAGTCATATCATTCAATTTCATAGTCATATCATTCAATTCACTTCATAGCCGTACAATAATTGTAGAATGCTATCATGTTTCAGTTCCAGAACCACGCAAGAAGTTCCAGTTGAAGAGTGCGATGTTCCAGGGCGCCATCACGAAGAGAGTCCATGAGATGATGGTCAGCCGATTCCCTGAAATGAGTCATCTGACTCTAGAGGAATTTAAACGTCGTTATGATGTCTAAATTAGAAACATTTAATCGAATTTTATAGAATAATATTGATCTAATTTCTAAATTAGAAATATTAAATCGAATTGTATAGAGTAATATTGATCTAGACACTTTTCCATGCGCATAATGCAAAATTGACTAAAAACACAAGTAATATGATTAAGTGACATTAACGCAAACTTTAGTAGCAGTGAAAATACTTTTTAATATTAAATTTTAATTTTATTGTTACGGTTTATTAAACTGAACTTAATAAACATTTAGCAACACCTTCATTGTAGAGCATTTATGCAGCGACAGATTTAGAAATCGTCAGTAAATAGATTTTCAAATTTATTTGGTTCGGATATAAAAAATATGTGGAGAGCACACTTTTGCTGCTAAGTGTGATTTTAATTGTGTAAATTTGCATCTCTACAAAAATGTCATACGAACTTCAATCAATCAATCAATTAATCAATCAATCAATCAATCAATCAATCAATTAATCAATAAGCATTTAACGTTCGGTTCCTAGCCATAAAGCAATGTCAGGGACGTCTCTTTCATAATCTGCACAAATAGGCGTAAAAGCACCACACGATGACGACTGAATACATAAAGACCACAAGAGAAAGCGAGATCAAACAGTGCAAGTCCATGATCCAAGGTAAGCTAGTCCAATTTAGACCAAAGACATGAGTTTATAGCTTACCCAGGAAAGTAGTACTACAATTACAAGATCAAAGATCTTGTGGCACAGAGTTCCATATTGTTGAAGCAGAAAACATGAAGGAGCGTCTGCCCATGGCAGATTTAATGATTGGTACACTGAGAAGGTTTTTACTAGAGCAGCGATGACTACGAGAGGGCTGATAGATTGATAAAAGATCAGATAGAGAGATAAGATAGGATAGATAGGATTATATAGATAGATCGGATAGGATAGAATGGATAGATAGATAGGAGGCATAACATATATTCCAAATTGACTTCCTTACGCTCCCTCTACATATTCATCTGTCAGTTTGGACCATTTCTATGTCTGTAGTTTTATGAAAAACTAAAATATTCTCAATTTACTAGGATTGCAATTTTAAGTTATTTCGAAATTTCAAATTAGACAGTCTATCTAAACAATCTAATAAATAAACAAATTACACGGTACACGGAACTATAGAAACCTGTGGAAGATATATACTGTATATATATATATATATATATATATATATATATATATATATTTACAGTATATATCTTCCACAGGTTTCTATAGTTCCGTGTATAGTTCTACTAAACTAATAAAATCGTTACTAAACTAAATAAACCGTAAACCGTTGGTACATGTAGCTATAACATTTAACTTTGATATCCAGAACTATAGCAAAGGTCAAACAATAGTCAAAATAAAATCCTTTATATAAAACAATCGAAATTAAATAAATAAACTAAGCTAATATTTGTGGGAGAAGAGGAAACAAAGAATTGCTTAAATACGATATACATGTATAATGGGAGACAAGTATGCATAGTAGTTCCTTGTTAAAAACGAATTAGATTTCTTACAAATATTTAGTTTGTTACTTGCATGGTGATATATGTACTTGTTAAATGTCATACTTTATCTTACGGAACTACGCATATGACCTTGAAGTGTATTTATTGGGTCTTATGCAATCATTGCAACTAATAGGAGATGTTTTATATTATAATTACTGGTGTCATATGAAGAGCTGTTCATAAAGATCTTTTAAGAGAGGAAAGATAGTATTTAATAAACAGCTCAATGTGGCGCTCGTACATTGCAATTCTTAGAAATGAAGTGATTTCATGAATGTATTACGGTAATCCTGCTTTGGAAGCTGGAAACATTCTCTTCTGAAGCACTGGTTTTAGATCATTTTGTAGTTTAGAAGTGAATTCTAGACTTTCTACAACATTGGTCAGAATGAAACAGTCACAACTCTGTAGCTGTGAAGTACAAATAGTAGTTTAGATTCTATACTACTACAAATTAAATTAAAGACGTCAATTAGGCCTATATATCTACTATCACATTAGAAATGTAGAAATGGAGAAGAATGGAGAGGATTAGCTGGACTCAAAACAAATGAGGAAATTCTGAAGAGAGTTGGTACAGATAGCCAGTTGATAAATGCAATAAGAAATAGGAAGAAGAGTTGGATAGGACATATTCTAAGGTGGGAAACCTACAAAATGAGGTCATAGAAGGAAGAATTAAAGGAAATTGAGGCAGAGGCAGGCCGAGATTAGGTATGTTAAATGATTTAAAGACCCACTAATATGCGGATATTAAGAGGGAAGCGGAAGACAGAGAATAGTGGAGGCGTTATATACCATGGACCTGCCAGTAGGCAGAGCACTAGGAGAGAGAGTATTTATGTAAACACAATTTATTAAAATAAATTCCGCATAAGCATAATAATTTCCTTAAGCCTTATAAAAATCTATTAGCACATTTAAATATTTAACTAATGCAGTAAATCTTAAATGAGATGTAGAACAGAAATTAATCCATGTTACTTTTTCGTGTTTATTCTGAATGTTTAGTAGGACATTTATGAAGTAATTCTAGAATGCTTTGTCATTTACAGTTGACTCAGTTTATTATTTAATCTAAGAACATTTAATAGTCTCTAAGATATCGTAATAATATCCCACCCCATCTCCGCCACCAGCCAAGCACTAAAATATGAAGCAACAATTGAACCAGAATGCATACACAAACTCAAACATAAAATACGTTGAACTAGGTGTCCTTAAAGGTTGTACTGGAACAATTAATTTCCTAAAATTTATTATTATTTTTTGGTTTTGCATAATTAAAAGACTAATTAAGTATTGTTAGAGGAACAGTACTGGCTATTCTACCTTAGACTACATGTATTTCTCGGTTGATATGTGTGTTGAATTTTATTTTTTCTGCTACACGGTTCATAAAGTGTGGGCATGTGGTGATTGAAGTATATGGAGTACCATGACTGAAGTAAAACATTAATATAAGAAGTGGAACAAAAGTTAATCAATATTGTGTTTTACGTGTTAGTTTCAATAAATTAAATAAAACTAATAAAGAAAAAAGAATTAATGAAAATATTCAGAGAACATTTTTTAAAAGCTTTCTGTAATAAGCATATGATCCATTTAAGCATCTATATTACCGCATTACGTATGATGAAGAATGTGAAGTTATACTCTACATCGTCATCATCTTCCCTTGAATCCTAGTTAAGGTCAGGATACGAAAAGACTATCTCAAATCTTCTCTGTCCTACATCGCATCATCAGTCAATCTCATATTTGAGACTTCTCTATTCGTTTAAATTTTTGTAGCAATTTCTGGAGCCTAGGCGCTCACCAACCGAATGCCCGTTCTGATGTTAGTATGGATCTTAGAGCTTTAGTCGCCTTTTACGAATCGTGCAGCCACCGGTTCGTCATTCTTCAAACAACCGAAGACAACACGGGGACAAGTTTATACTTTATAACGTTGAGAATTTAAAACTGCCATCAGCTATCTAATTGAGCATCGGGACAAGTTTATACTTTATAACGTTGAGAATTTAAAACTGCCATCAGCTATCTAATTGAGCATCGGATGAAGCAGAGGTTACAACACCTCTAGTATGAGCAGCACAGCATTCAGAAGTAAGTGCAGCATGGCCTCAGTACTCGCGGGTAGGTGTAAGAACAGAGACTGGGGTCAAAGTTTAACAATTGAATCTAGTATTTGACTAATCGCGCGTGTGTAACACGGGGCATTGTTAATACACTATTGAATAACGTTGAAGGCAATTGAATACTAGGGCAGATTATGTAGAAATGTCCTATCTAGACACGTTCATGAGAACCCGAGCAGATTTGAACATTTGTTGTGATAAAAATATTGAAGTCATCAGTTCGTCTCCAGTGCAACAGGGTCAGAGTTGTACTTTACTTTATAGGGACGTGAATATTGAATTAGTTCTAACCGTGCGATGAACAAGTTTTAGTTGGAAAAACTATTTCTAAAGAGATATCTGAAATCCCTAGTATTGGAAATAGTCTAGACGAAGACCAGCAAGATTATTCTTCAAGATGTAATGTATGTAAATATTCATTTGGTTGTGTAAATTTCAGCTTCAGGCAATGATCATATGTATGAAATTTTAACATTTGATAATAAAAATATACACATTGTCAGTAGGCCCCATACAATTTTACACGATGATTGATCCATTGGTCTATTGTATCAAAATAGCCGAATTAGTAAAAACGTTTTGTCAGTTTTTCTCATTGGTGGATGATTATGTTATACCCTTACGTTATCAGTTATGTTATGCAGTTTACTGTTCTTGGTTTTGTCCTAGGGGGTCATTCACGTGCAGCTTTATCTTACTACCTATAAAAGAATCTTTTGTTTGAGAAAAACAACTTCAATCTTGACTAGGAAAGGTACAGTATACACGTTATCATCATCATCGTGTGGCTTTATCTCTCACTGAATGAAAATTTAACGTTCAGTTCCTCAACCGTAGGCGGTCACAAGGAAGGTGTGGCAACGCTGTTGCGTAATTCGTTGGATTTTGATCCATTGCAGTTTAACTATTCTAAATAACACAATTGTCATCAACTATCGCTTCTCCTGATTAAATATACTTTATTTTTATTTAAAGAAGTGAATTTTCTTGACTTGTTTACACTAAAGTGTACAAATACTCGTTTTAACTATGGTCTGGTACTTTTATGAAAAGACTGTTACTAAAACTGCATCTTAGAATTAACTATCTGTCTTACATTGTAAAATAACGAATTTAGTTATAACTTGATGCGAAGCTAAGACTAGGTAACATGATTTATGCGTTGATCTGATTAGTTGTTCGTTTAAACAGCAACATATTTATGCGTTGATCTGATTGGTTGTTCGTTTAAACAGCAACACGTCACAATGACGTCACTACAGTTTTTGTCTGCACTGGCAGCCTGCCTAGTGTTCGTTAATGCTCAGAGCACAGAACGAATTCTAACAGAGTATGGTTACGTGGTGGGTCAGACAATCGACGTGAATCTTCTGTCAGGTCCCAAGAGGGTTACCAGCTTTAACGGAGTGCCCTATGCACACTCTCCCGAGGGTGTGCTAAGATTCGCTGTAAGTTACCACTACTACTGTCAATATCATATCACTTTATTATAGTATATGTCAATATCATGCCACTTTAATATAATACTGTCAATATCATATCAGTTTATTATATACTCGCATCATTAATTCATCACTTTATTATATAGGCCTTCTCGTATTATTAATTCATTCATATTGAGAACGCATTTTATACAAGACAGTTTCTCTAACTTACAAGTCCATCATCACTCCCGGTAATAGTTACATGTCTCACTTACTACAAGTGGGGCACCCTACCTCCAGGCAGTCGTCTACGAGGTCCTCTAAGTTAGTTACTCTAGAGAGACCGAGCATTCCTTCACGTAGCAAGCTGTCTAGCGCTCCTTCCAGCATGCTGCCCCGCAGATCTGGAATTCTCTTCCTTCCACACTGCGCACCCCTCATCTATTCCTGAACAAAGCTTTACTCTTTGACTTTTCCTATATCACCAACACGCAAACCTCCATTCCGCTAGTACCCTTCCTTGGACTGACTACCCGGATTTGGGCTCGCACCATTTATGGACCCCTCACTCAGCTCATCGGCTTTGATGTGGTTCCATAGTGCTCAATGTTGTCATGGACAACAGTAGCATTTTAATCGTATTGTTGTTGTTGTTGTTCACTTCACTCAGTTCTTGAGTGAATTCTACAAATGACGTATACTGATGTTTACAGTCATTTTCTTCTAAGAAAGACGCCATGGTATTCCTTGCTACCTAAGACATAATTTTGAATTCTTCGCTTGAGTTTATCCAGCGTTATACAGTTGGATTTTACTGCAACAAATTTAAACAAATAATCCAAATACTGTTGTAATGTTCTTCTAATCGTGTAAGGAGATATCGTAACATTGTCTGGCGGTGTAAATAAATAAATTATTGCTATACGTTCACAATACTGGCTAGAGCCAGTGGCTAAGTCAGTAAGATACTCGAATGCGGATTAGTGTGTATCAAATCCTGGGCTCGACCGTCACTGACATCGCTTTCTAGTGAGGAAACTGACGTTAACCTTGGCTTTTTAATAGTACAATATTAAACTAATATAATATTCAATAAACATAGTACAACTTAATAGCCTCTGTTTTAACTTAACAGCCTCCTCAGAAGCACCCCGGATGGACCAGTGACTTCCAGGCCTTTGAGCTTGGCAATGCCTGCATGCAGAACGCTGTGGGGTTGTTGTGGATGACACACCCAGCCTGGACTAAATACAGCGAGGATTGTCTTAACCTCAACATCTTCAAACCAGAGGTGCAGCGGCAATGTTATGTCTAAAAATAACAATACAAATAAAATTCTGAATGAACTGTTACAGCAAAATAATTGATATATATGATCTTTATTCATCAAAGTGTATGGCAGTATGAACAGAACAAGAAATTAAAAAATAATGAACGAACAGAATAACAGAAACTACGGATTAACCATTAAAGAGTCTACAAAAAGAGAAATTTAAACTAAAATCGCCGTTTATCTTAGGATCGGCGTTTAATAGTCTAATTAGGTCTCTTAAAAGTTAATTAATAAGACTTTGGTTTCAGATGTTACATGAACTGGCTTGAAATTAACAGTTAGGTCAAAAATTGTAATGTTAAATCTACAATCTAATACACTCACTATTTATTATTTAATTGGTTTATTACAAAATTGCTACATCAAAATTTTTGCTTAAAATAAATTCTGACGTATCTATCACAAACTTTAAGCTACTTCACTGTATTCACTGCATTGCATTCACTGCATTGTATTCACCGTATTGTATTCACTGCATTGCATTTCTTGTAGACGGTCATTGCCCCATTGCCCGTACTAGTCTGGTTCCACGGAGGTGGATATACTGGAGGAGCTAATATCCAATACCCCGGTCACTTCATGGCAGCGCGAGATGTCATCGTCGTCACCGTCAACTATCGTCTAGGTGTATTCGGTATGTAGCTTGTTTGGTATTTAGTTGAGGTGTTAGATATTGTCTAGGTGTTTTCGGTATGTAGCTTGTTAGGTATTTAGTTGAAGTGTATTAGGTATTGTCTAGGTGTATTCGGTATGTAGCTTGTTAGGTATTTAGTTGAAGTGTATTAGGTATTGTCTAGTTAAATTCTAGTTAAAATATTATTAAAGGAAGTTTACGATGACGATGATGCACTAGGTACAGGTATTTCCTATGTGTATTTGGTATATAGCTTGTTAGGTACTATTTTCAACTCATTTTTGGTATAGTATCAGTGCAAATCCAAGCCGCTGAGCAAGAAAAAGTTCCAAAACGGTGCAAATTCCTACATGCAGAAACTAGTCCAAAGATCTACTTACTCAAGCCTGTCAATGAACAAAACTAGGAAGCAATTCTATTTAAGGTATTTATAAGGCATTACAAGACAAGCGATCGTCTACTAGTAGAAATAACTAACTAACTAACTAACTAAATAACTAAATAAATAATTAAATAAATACATAAATAAATATAGTATAAATAAATATTCCAAGCTCAGCAGAACACAACTGTAGAACAAATTTAAGGATATCCACTTGGATGTGTTTATTCCACCACAGGATTCGCCAGCACTCCAGAGAAAACAATTCCAGGTAACATGGGAATGCTGGATCAGGTTCTTGCTCTAGAGTTTGTCCGTGACAACATCGCGAACTTTGGAGGAAATCCAAACAGAGTTACCATCTATGGACAAAGTGCCGGAGCTAGCAGCGCAGCTCTGCACATGGTTTCACCCAGATCTCGAGGTACTACAATCTGTTCTATGTTAATCTACAGTAGCCAGTTTTATTGCCTAGTACATAGAAATCTAGTCGTAGGTTTATTAGTCAATACTAGGAGGTTATATTAATACGGGGTAAACAGGATCGTATTCCCAGGGAATGACGCCGATGCTCAGTAAATGTTAGTCGAAGCTGAGGAAGGCATGGGAGCCCACCTCGTCATAAGCATAATCCCTCCAAGAATAATGATATATCAAAAGTAATATTGTGGATGATTTAAAGATCTACTCATATGTAGACATGAAGAGGAAAATGGAATGTAGAGAGGAATGGAGGCTTTATGTGCAATGGCCCTGCCAGTAGACAGTGCAATAAGAATGAAAATTATTAATATAACGGATAGGCTATGGGATTTATGGAACCACAAGTTCTATGTTCTTCACTGACCCATAGGCTCTTGTTCTTATCGCTGCTACATCTGCGATTTCTAATCAAAATTGACAATAGACAACCTGCGGCAATGTTAATCTGTAAAATCCCAAATCCGATATTATCAATATTTTGTTACGCTCATTAAACAATCTCAATGATTAATTCATTCAGAGGTTAAGTTTTAACATATCGAATAATTGCCAGTATTTGAATAGAGATGATCGGACCGATATGATTTATTTATGTCTCTTTTAGTTGCCTCTACAATATGCACATTGATATTGGTTGTGATATTGTAACTTTCCCTGGATACATCACTAAAGAATTACTTCAAGCTCTATGCAAATTCTTAATACAAATTTATTTAATGGAAATATACCTAAACTGAGGTATGCAGTCAACAGGTTGATGAATGTTTGTGTTAAGTCTTTATCAGTTACAAGTTCTTATCAAATAAACTTCATCTAATACTATAAGAGAACTTTTAGCAAGCTGTTATTCCGCGAAAATATTAACGAACTTCACACGAATGTTGTGATAAACTAGATTAGAGTATAGCTGTACTTAATATAATTAATTTAAGGTATAACTAGCCAACATTGTTGCAGCAGTTCAATATTAAATAGAAGATAAAATTCGTAGCATGCAACAACAGACTGAAAGAGCAGAATTTTGTTGACAAGTGCAGAGCAAACTATCATATCTATAATGATAATAATAGTGACAGTTACGTTGTAACTTCTGCTATACTAAAAAATTAAACTTTGAGATGTACCGTAGCTAAATTCTTACTGTAAACTGCATGTAGTGTAGACATGTTAATCAATCAACTGGCTGGAGCCAGTGGCGAAGTCGGTAAGACACTCGATCGCGGATCAGTATGTGCGGGGTCAAATCCTGGGTTCGCCCGTCACTGACGTGGTTTTCTAGTGAGGAAACTGACGTAAATCATAGCTTTATCTTTTCACATGTCATGAAGCCTGTGAGTCTAGAGGTTCTTTATACAGTTCAAGGTTTAAAAACTTCATCTTAGACAAAGAGACCAACACATTTTATTAAGACGTGTTTCTTTGTTAAACCCAATTTACTTGATTCTAAACTCTTCTAAAATAATATCGAAAAGTGTTATCAGTCAGGCAAAACACCAGAGTCTATGAATTTATAACTCTCTAACCATCCACTTTCAGCTATGCGTTAAAATAAAGCAACTATTATGTCTTTACTATGCTACATAGTCTGTGTATTATTATTAATTCCCAAGGTTCTGTCAGCAAGCTATCCAGGAGAAAGTATAAATTATAAAATATCGCATAATCTTGACCTTCTAGTGACAAATGTAGTCATCGAAACCTAAATTTTAATTAATTTATTTATTGGCATAAATTAAAACTGGCTGGATAATTTTTGAATTCGTGCGAGTGTTGCCACTTCCACGACTTCAGAAATCATCCGGGTGGTACGATACGTTGTAGCGGCTCCTCAGTGAATTTTTTAATTAATTAATATATAATTATATATACATGTATATATATATATATATATATATATATATATTAATTATATATTTATTATATATATATATATATATTATATATTATTACTATATATTAATTATATATTATTTATTAAAATTATATATAATAATTATATATTAATTTCTATATATATATATATATATTTCTATATTAATCTATATATATATATATATATATATATATATTAATTATATATTAATTTCTATATTAATCCACAGGACTGTATCATCAGGCAATCCTGGAGAGTGGATCAGAGAACAATGTTTGGACTCTCAACTATCCGGGACAGAATCCCGACCAGTACATCCTCCAGGTCGCCGCCAACCTCAACTGTACCTACACCACAGAGGCTGAACTGATCGCCTGTCTGAGGGGAGCTGGTGCCAGAGAACTCAGAGCCGCCGATAGTATCGAGTGCACGGTGAGCCGACTAACTGAGATATGACGATAGGAGTTTAATTTAATCATTATTATTTACAGTCATTATTATATACATGTGTATGATAGGAGTTGTGTTAAATCATTACTCTCTCTCTCTCTTAGTGCACTGCCTGCTGGCAGGTCCGTGGTTTATTACGCCTCTACTCTTCTATGTCTTCTGCTTTCCTCTTCAATCATTATTATAAACATTAATATGATAGGAGTTGGTGTCACTTAGTTAAATTAGAACTTTACACAAGCATGGAGGTGTGGAGGCATTATACACGTATACTGGGGGCCTGCCAGTGGGCAGTGCATTAAGCCAGAAAGAGATACGCATGTATATGTTAGGAGTTATTTTAAATCATTATCGGTTGAACAAGATATCGATTGAACAAGATATCGACTGAACAAGATATCGACTGAACAAGATATCGACTGAACAAGATATCGGTTGAACAAGTTATCGACTGAACAAGATATCGACTGAACAATATATCGATTGAACAAGATATAGATTGAAAAAGATATCAACTGAACAGTTCAGCATCTACTTAGAGAGAAGGAACTTGCTAAAAACTAATGATCATTTGACTGATTGATTATATTTACTAGATTAATTGGTTGATTGATTGGCCAAAGTATCACACTCTACAATACATGTAGTATTAACCGCTGTTTCTGTCACTTGCGCAGCCCGGATTCTTCTGTCAAGGGTTCGCCCCTATAGTGGACGGCCCCGGAGGCTTCATGCCCGACATGCCCCTCAGACTCAGGGAGCAGCTCGGCGAGAACTCCGTGCCCGTCATCGCTGGACACTGCAAGGACGATGGATCGCTCTACACAATCTACTGTAATCATCTTATCTTATCTAACTTATCTACCTCAATAATTTAATCCTATCTACCCTTTATACTACAATTATCTTATCTAAAGTCATTTAACATAACATAACATAACGGCACACTGGGTCAGGTAGCACAGCTGCTTGTTTAAGACCCATTTCCTCCTTCCTCTCCATGGTTATTAGTAATCTTTGCCTTTTGATAGCGCATCAATTGCAGCCGGCGCGGATTTAAGAATAACCTTTCATCACCCTGGGATTTTTTCTTTCCTAAGCTTTTACCAACACACGGTCTTCCAAGGTGGTCACCCACAAAGTACTAACCGAGGTCGATGCAGCTTAACTTCGATAATTGACTAAACCAAGTGCGCTTATCCCGACGCCTTTAATCCTAACTACACTATATAGCCTACTGTAATTATCTTATCTAATCTAACTTATCTACTTTAATCATTTAGTCCTATCTACACTATATACTGTAATTTCCTTATCTAAGCTAACTTATCTATTTCAATCGTTTAATCCTATCTGATCTAACTTATCTACTTCAATCAATATTCCTATCAACAAAATATACTGTAGTTATCTTATCTAATCTAACATATCTACTTCAATCTTTTAATCCTATCTGATCTACACTATTCTAAACATTTAATCATATCCAATCTACACTATCTGCTTTAATAATTTAATCCGATCAAATCTACTCTATTTAGAATGAACAATGTAGACAAGATGAAGTGATTCTGCTGTAATCACTTCATCTTGTCTACATTGTTCATTCTAAATAATTAGTGTAATTTAATCTAAGTTTAGTTTATATCTTACAAAATAATAAAATTACTCCTACTATTTTGTATTTTCTTACTATTATTACCGGTAGAATGATCGAATGGATAGCAAACTTAAAGTGACTGATATCGATTTTTAAGAGAATTAAAAAGATACTAAACTATATCCTATATTATACAGCTGACTGAATAATTGAAAAATTTGAATAATAATTACTGATTTTAATAATTTCTGCAGTCGTACCGGAAGCTAATAACGGCGGATTTACGCAGGAGGAGTTTCAATACTACCTGAGGACTAGAATCGTCGACATCTTTAAGGAGCAGGCGCAGAACGAGATCGACTACGAGAACGCCTACCAGGGCTTCCAGTGGTTCTACACTCCATGGCCCTACGTCGATGATCTGGAGGCTAATAGGCAGGCCATCAACAAGGTATGGGGTATCAGGCTATGTCATCTGATCATCCTAAGGCTGGTTCCAGTCAAAGATTTCTCTATGATGTTCCTCCACAAAACTATATTCTTGGCCATTTCCTCGATGTTCATTCTTTTTCTTCCTTCTGTTCTTCCACCACAAATGCTAACTCCAGTAGCCTTCGGGTCTTCTTCGAGGCAGTCCTTCCATCTTCTTTTAGGTCTTCCCGTTGTTCTCTTCCCGTCTGATTTATAGTTAAATATCTTTCGAGGGTTTCTGTTACCTTCCATGCGAAAATATGTCCAGCCTATTTCATTCTTCGTTTCTTGTATATTTCACTGACCATTAGTTGATTTGTTCATATCGTAATGTTCTCATTTGCTACGTGCTCTTTGTAACTGATTCTCAGTATTCTTCTTAACCATTCGTGTTTGGTGAAATTCAATTTATTTTCCGTTGCCTTTGTTAATTCCCATGATTCACAGGGTGGTGTAGCTACTAATATATTCTCATGATCAGCATATTTAAGATTTTCCGTTATGATATTCCTGTTTTAATATTCTCTAAGCTATGCTTTCTATAAAGAATGGCTTCGCTATATATCCATTATGCTGTATGGTGTTATATATGATATGAGTATCTCTATGTTCTTGTCTAAACTTTACTAACAAATCCTCATCAAATATAGTATATTATAAGCTTCAATAGCTTCACTAAGGTTTAGGCCTACGAAATCTAGCACTGCATGCCTGGCCGGATCTGAATTGTTGCCTTTCTTGCCTAAAATTTCTTATTTTTGGTTGCCTAATAGGCAGTGGTAGTTAACTGTAGATTTACTGTGAAGTATGCCTAACCACTGAAATTCATTTAACGCAAATCTGTATAATATAAACATTATTACGTTTTTACTATATTCATTAATAATAATAATAATAATAATAATAATAATAATAAAAGTTTAACGTCCGTTTCTTCATCCAGGTATGATGTCAGGGACGCCCCAACAGCACACATCACTATGGTTACTATATCATTATGGTAATAGTATCGTCTTACACAGCATTCCATGTAATAGGGATCGAATTGTTAACTAATCTCTTTTATTCCAGCTGCTGACAGATGGAGCGTTCGTCTATCCGTGGGATCGCAATGCTAAGATCAACTCTCAGTACAAGGACACCTACACCTACATAGCGTCCATGCTCAGTCCCAACTCCACTTCCTTCATCCCGGAGTGGATGGGTGTGTAACTTTTCAAACTTAACATAATTAAAGGCTTAACTGTGACATTTATTAAGTTTTCTTTTATCACTTTATGACGTCCCTGACATCATCTTTGTATGAGGAAACGGACGCTAAATCTTTTATTTATTATACATGTATATCTAGTAGTAGAACTTTAAATTTATGTTAAGATCAACGCCGGCTTTGGTTTCAAAAGTATTCTAGCATATAAGTACTCACTTTGAAGTTCTACTATGTGGCCGGTATGGGTAGACTAGAAATAGCCTACCCAATGTTGCGATTAAAGTAAACTCTTTACAGCAACAGAGTGTGCTTTTAATAGGTTTTCTAGTGCTCTAACATGCTACCTCTAATTCGAATATGACTTAGACAACTTAATTTTTTTCGAACTTCAGCTTTAATTTGTTTTTTAAATTCTAGCGTTTCTTTCGAACAAATTTCGCAATATCTCCAACTGTCTGATATCGGTTTAGGGAAAAGAGAACCTGTCGTTGACTGTTTATTGTAATTTATTGTTGGTGTGTCACTATAAACAAGATAATAAGAGAGAGAGAGAGAAAGAGAGAGAGAGAGAGCGAGATATATATATATATATATATATATATATATATATATATATATATTAACTAAGACTATCCTATTGTTCAGGTGTGCCACACAATGGAGAGCTGCCCTATGTCTGGGGTTACGGATATCTTCTGATCAACGAGGCAGTGCGAGAGAGCTCCCAGATCTTCTTCGACATCGTGGGCTGGGTGCCTGAAGACATGGTCTATGCTGACTTCGTGCAGACCATGTGGTCCAACTTTGCCAAATACGGGTTAATAATTAATTCTTTAAATTAATAACTTATTCTTTTATGCTCGCAGCTAATAAACTCTTCATGATCCGCAGATCACTTGCACACCTGTTGTAGGCTAAACAACTGTTTAGAAATGTTGGTATTCAATAATAAATATTGCGTCGTTATTATGTTTAACCTGTTGATTATCTCAGTAGTAAATACGGCCATTAATCTGTAGTAACTGATTGAACTATGCATTCGAAAAGATGGTATATATTGGAAACATCTTAGCATTAATGTGTGCATCTAGATATGGTACAGAAAAGCTGTTTATGCATGACATAAAAAGGACATTCACGCTGCTCGTAAAATTCAATTGACTAAATAGTCCAGAGAGCAATCTAGGAATTTTTCATTGCTGTGCATTAGAGGAGGCGTAATAAAGTCCCTATTTTAATTTTAAAAATCTAGCCAATTCAGTATTGGACTTCGCATCGATGATGACAGCCGCTTTATGACATATTATATAATTTCCAAAATAGCCCAGTATGTAAGTGCAGTAGGTAGCGTCATGAAAATTTAAAATGGCTGTTACCAAGTCCTAGTAGAGCTGATTAGACAGTAGCATCTCGGATATTCACAGGACTGATAACATGGATAATTGACTGTACAGTCCAATGGTTAAACAAACGGCATTTAAAGTGATCGATGTAATCACTGACGATAAATTCGTTAAGATGTATGGTAACAGATTTTAAATTTTTAAGTAAGCTGTTGAGAAAAGATTTTAAATTGCTAATTAAGCTGTTGAGAAAAGATTTTAATTTGCTATTTAAGCTGTTTAGAGATATGTTTTTTATTCAGCAACCCCACTCCGACCCCAGTTCCCGATCCTTTCAACAGCACGTCCACCATCTGGCCCAAGTACTCCATCAACGACAACCTGAAGGTTTTGGACCTGGACGCTACGGTGTCAGTCAAACAGAACTACAGACAACCTGAGAGATATTTCTTCACTGACTACATGGCGTACGTGGCAAAGAAAGAAGTCAAGACATCTCCAGGTAAGAATTAGAAACAAAATAGTTAAATATAAAATTAATAGTAGAAGAGAAAGGAAAATTATAATTAAGTTGGATTGGATGACAGATCTGACGATATATCTGACAGTTTGAATGATCGTGTATGGGTCCATTAAGAATTATTGGACGATTTGAGCACATATATTTTCATGAAACGATGAGAGCTGAGGATAAAATTAATAGACAGAGCTATGCGACATGGACTTGCCGTTGGGAAGTATACTAGGAGAGAGAGAGAGAGAGAGAGCTAAGGAATTAAGTGAAACCAACAGTAAAAATTAATAAAGTTATATTAACATTAGAATTTACAAAAACATGTATATTCTAATCCTAACATTGATGTCATTCCAAAGTACATGTTGTAGTGGTGTTGAAATTATTATTATTTTAAAATGAGGATTTAACTTAGAAATGAATCGTGTGATATCTCACTTTTGGCCGAAAGCAATGATTTCTTTGTTTTTTCAGTTGACTCTTAGAGTATTTTGTTTATGTACTTTTTGCTTCTCCTCTGCGAAACATTTTGATAAGTCTTTTCATCTTATGTAGATGAGCTGAAATCGTCACGTGAACTCCATTCCCTTAATTAATCATTTTTTGTATGATTTCCATAATATGTTAATTTTACTTAATGGAACTTTTTATTCTATTATTTCGTTGGTTAGACTACAATTTCGTAGGTTAGACTTTTGTTTAGTGTTCGATTATATGGTAAACGATGCCCTAGTAGAACTCTAATTGATTTTACTGGCAATGCTACGTGTTATGTTATTCTGATTTTAGTTCCAGCCAAGCCACGCAAGCCCTTCCAGATGAGCAGCGCCATGTTCCAGAATGCCATAACGAAGCAAGTCTACGAGCTTATGACAAGCAGGTTCCCAGAAATGAGTCACCTCAGCTTGGAGGAATTCATAGCCAAATACGATGTCTAATCCAGGAACTTTATAAGTCTATTTAAAGTAAATTAATTTTATTTATTTTTTAATTTATTGCTTTATTTCAGGCATAACAGCCCACATATGAATCTTACACATTCAACAATGCAACAAGAACCAAAAAGCAAATATTCAGTGCATAAATAATTGTGAAGGGATGACTAATTTTATTAAGTACTCTTTGTTTTATTCTCTATTTTTTTATGCAAACAAAAAATATGCAATATTCAAAACAGAAAACATCAATTGAGTAATTATCAACATACAAAGAGTTAATAAATCTGCAAGACTACATAAGTAGGCTACATACAAGCAACAGTTCTTTAGACTAAAATAAAGAACAACACTGACTTATGCCATCATTTGTGGCATTTTCACTACAACAATACAATTTTTTACTAAAAAATTAGTATTCTGACCGTAGTACTGATTTCACTACAGATGCAGTGCTTTCACTAAGCACTTTGATGATAGTCTAAAATAAAATATCAGCCTCCAAGCTCGTGCCCATAATGTGGCATTGTAGAGAGATTATACTGTTTGGTCCAGATATTGGAAGAATTTTCTATTTTAGATCAACTCTACGTAATCGGAAGCGAACCAGCAAAAGTATTAAATAATATTATAAAATTTACATGAATTATTTGTTAATTATTTGAATTATCAATTAGTCAATAATCCATTATTCAATTCACGATTATTACAGTTTCTTACATTGCTACATGTACGTTCTGGCCATCAGTCTTGATATTTAATAAAATTCTATTCAACTATTCATTAGCAAAATAATTTCGATAATCAACAACGATCAAGTAATAGACAAAAATAGCTTTCATGGCAATAAATCATATATAACATTAAATATCTGCGTGGGTTAAGTAATGTGTGCTTTCTGCTAAGCTCCTTTGCAAAGAGCAGTAAATAGATAAGAACATTATTATCTGAGAGAGCTACCAGAACTGCAACAAATTATGTTGACAATACAGAGTTATGAAAGAGAGAGATAAATTACAACAGATATGAAAGACTGAATTGTTTACCTTCATCGTATAGAATTGGAAAGAATACACATTCTTGTCAAAGAGTCAAACAGTGAAAGCGAAATTAGTATTTAGAATGACCGGGTTGTGTGAAGGCTTGTTTACAAATGTAATTACTCCTCTATTATGTTTCATATTCATAATAGATTTATTATGATCAAGTAATGCAAACACAGATGTGTAAATGTATATATAGGCCCCTATATATATAGTTATATATATATATATATATATATATATATATATATATATATATATATAGGCCTATATTGTATATATATATGTATATACTGTATATATACATATATATACTATATATATATATATATATATATATATATATATATATATATATATATATATATATATATATACAGAGTGAGTAAAAAAAATGATAACACATTCAAAAAGTTTGAATATCTCAGGCTATTGTTGATATTTTAAAATCAAACTTTTACCAAATACTGAAGACTAATTTCTGATGGGGTGGCCAATTTTCATCAATTTTGGTACATACACGTAGATTGACCAATTATGAAAGTTTCAGCAGAGCAACCCCCATTTTTAACGTACTGTAAATAAAAATTCCATTTTATTTTTTTACATTTTAGCTCTGAAAAGGGTCGTTGTGGTGGTTCAGAAAGAACTAGTTGTATCTGCTAGCATTGCTGACTATTCGATATGCTTTCCTCCAGTTGCTTTTCAGGATACAGCAGCTTTCGGAACGCTAGGACAGCCTTGTTGCTTCCAGTTAGGGGCAGTCTCTCCCAAATTGATGGTATGTAGCACTTCCTGCAGCTCTGCCTTACTTTTAGGCTTCGACTGGTGTTTCTGATAGAGATGCAGCATGGTTCACCAGACAAGGTAATCCAGAGGATTTTGATCGGGAGAGTTTGTAGGCCATTCACTCGTCGTGAGGAAATCCGGGTTTCTCTCGCTGATCCATTCCTGTGCTTGACGAGATGCATGAGCCAGAGCATAATCCTGCTGAAAGATGAAACCATTTGGTTGAAGAGCATTGAAATCATCAAACAGCTCGGAAAGTAAAGTATTGACGTAATACTGAGGGTTCACATTTTCCTTCTCGCCAATGAAGTGCAATTTGCCCTTACCGTTGTAGCAAACGCCATTTTCAGGTAAAAATGGGGGGTTGCTCTGCCTAAACTTGTATATCTGGCCAATCCATAGATTAAAATGAATGAAGTTTGCCACCCCATCAACAATTAGTCTTTTAGTAATTGGTATAAGTTTGCTTTGAAAATATTAACAATAGCCTGAGATATTTAAACCTTTTGCAGGCGTTATCATTTTATTTTACTCACCCTGTATATAGATATATACGTGTAAATACAAACATGTATATAATATAGCTGCAGTACTGATATACTGTATACATACGTATAAATACTGCATGTACTCAAATCTACATACAAACATAGATACATACACACAGGTTGCCAACATAACTACATGTTAACAACACGGCTACATGTTAACAACACGGTTACATGTTAACAACACGGCTACATGTTAACAACATGGCTACATGTCAACAACACGGCTATATGTTAATAACACGGCTACATGTTAACAACATTACTACATGTTAACAACATTACTACATGTTAGCAACACGGCTACATGTTAATAACAAGACGACTTTTAATTTATTATACCGGTTGTTACAGAGAGGCAACAATTACATGCACTGATCATAAACGCTAAAGTTCAGGCCTAATGATGGATCTTATATGTAATGTAATGATAAACTTGTTGAGCTCTGCTGACCTACACGTAGTAGAGTAACAATGTAACTATCTGGGCCAGACTAGCTTCAGTTGCTCTCGAATGCAACTTGGGCGATTTTCAGTAACAGAAAACAACCTTTTGTTTCAAACCGTTAATGAAAAAGAAAGTGGGTTACTGATCAAATGTGCAGATGCTGATACTATATATTAATTTTTATTAGTGATAAATAATATGATATAGTTTTAAAATAGTTAAATAGTTCATTATGAAAGTCCGTTAGTTTACTGTACGTTCTTCTTCTCTAAGTGCCGTGCCTGTTCCAAGCCTGGGCGGTCATGGTCATATTCCTTCGTATGTCTCTGTTCATTGCTACTCTGATCATCTCTGTTTCAGTTAACTGCATCCATTTGCTAAGACTCTTAATAAACGTCATCCGCTGTCGACCCTTGCATCTTTTTGCCTTCTTAGTTTACGTTATGAAATTTTAAAAGGCTGTTCCTGAGGTCCTGGGATCAATTCCCGGTAGAGCTGATCAGAGAGTAGTATCTCGGATATGCACTGGACTGGTAGGCTGTATATTTTACTAAGATGCATAGGCTTATAGGCTAAACATGTGTTTTAAAAGTCATAACTATTATCACGGATAGAATGTCTAAATAGCGTAGGGATAACGTCATGAACTTTTAAATGACAGATACTTTGGTGAATTGAACCCTCGCGGGTTCGAATCCCTCCCACGCTGATCTGAGAGTAAAATCTTGGACATTCACTGGACTGGCTATACGGAAAATGGACTAATTTGTCTAACGGTTTAAACGTGTGGTATTAAAAAGTGATAGATATCAACATAGTTGACCATTAACTATAATGCGTGTTTACTTTTTTACTTTTATTATTTATACTGTAATGAAATTGATAATACTACTTATCGGGCATTATCAGGTTGCGTTTTATGATTAAAGTGCGAGATATCCTTACACGTTAATGTATATGTAGGCCCCTACATATATTACATTGTGTACAATAAGATAAATCTAGGAATAGTTTTATATTTTGAATATTGGAAAAAGAATTGTCACATATATGTAAAAGAAAAGAGATACATTTAAGGAAAGACGACGGATTACACTACATAGTCTGAATATTTTATTCTGCATTGGCTGAACCATTTACTGTATGATACAGGGATAAACCACGGGACGCTGATTTGTACAGTTAGAGCAATATCTTTAGACATGAATATCCTTTTTATTAATCATCTGATGGTGCTAGTTCTTGTAACAACTCTTCAGAGGTGGCAGATAAAGGGCGAGTGTGTAAAAGGTAATGATGAAATTTTACTTGATTTTGAAATGTATTAATATGCAAATATTAAGGAATAATTAATATGAATAATTCACAACATTACGGGTAGAGATGTAATCAGCGTTAATCCCGAGGTCAAAGCTATCTCTCTTAAAGTCTGCAGCGAAGCCTAATGTTAAAGCACTTCTATATGTCTGCGCTATTTAGCTAAATAGATTAAATTGTACATGAGACAAAAAATAACTTATATATGAGCTAATTAGAATAAATTTATGGCTGGAGCCAGTAGCAATGTTGGCTGGAGCCAGTGGCGATGTTGGCTGGAGCCAGTGGCGATGTCGGTAAGATACTCGACCGCGGATCAGTATGTTCGGGGTTCAAATCCTGGGCTCGTCCGTCACTGACATTGCTTTCGATTGAGGAAACTAAGGTTAGCCTCAGCTTTAGCTATGTGGTACTTATTGTAACGTTTTCAACAATTGCATATTGTGTGCTGATATAGAAGTAGTCTGCCCCGAGTTGTGTCACTGCTACGAATATAAGTCAGGTATGAAGGTGGATTGTAGCAACAAAGGTCTTCAGCAACTGCCGAAACTCCCCAAGGACACAAAATATCTGACACTCTACGATAATCGCCTTTCTCGCCTGACAGCGAAGGATTTCAAAGGGTGCACTGAACTTAAATCCTTAAATCTGAAGAGCAACAACATTTCATTCATTGAACCCGAGACCTTCAATGAAACGAAGAGTCTCTCTGAGTTACACCTCAATAACAACAATCTTAGCATAAGTGGCAGTGGTAAGGATTTCATGAAACATCTTAGTAACATTAGTGACCTTCTTCTAGAACAAAATAAATTTATTGACGACAGCATTTTTGAAAATTTGACAAAACTCTCGTATCTCTCCATTGGTCGAATGGATGGCATTATGTTCAACAAATCCTTTTCAAATTTAGTGTCACTAACGCAATTAGTAATACGGGGAAATTTCACGAAACTAGATAACAGTACATTTCAGAATTTTTATAATTCTAATATAGAAGTACTTGAAATTAGATCCTATAATACTCTCAAAAAAATTGGAAAAACAACTTTTAAAATGCTACCGGCTCTTAACAGTTTAGATTTAAGTTATAACAAAGGTCTGCCTTTAGATGGGGAAAAAATAGGATGGTATGGCTTGCGATACACAAATATAAGAAAGTTGAAACTGAGGAAAGTCATTCCAAGCTCTAAAACAACGATGAATCTAAGTAAAAAATTCTACAGGTACCTCAACAGCTGTGCCATAACCGAACTGTATATTAGTCGAAATGATATTGTTAAAGTAGATAATGGATTGGCGCAGGCGCTTCCAAAGCTTCGTACCATTGACTTCTCCTTCAATCGACTCTCAGACGTATACTACCTCATCGTTGAGATGTGGCAGTTGAAAGGGCTGCAAATTGCAAACTTCAGCTACCTTGCTAAAAGATTTCCAACCCGTAGGAAGAGAATGACGGAAGATATTTTGAGGAGGAATTCCGATGATGAAGTTCTTGAAATCATTCCCGATAGTCTATCGAGAAAATCAAACTATGAAATGTGTTGGGAGCAATTAAAATTTAAACCCTGCAAGTTTCCTTACGAAGAAGTCTTGGATAATCCTGCGGAACAGGCTCAGCTTTCTAGGCAGCCAATACCACCGAATGGTCCATGGTGCCTACCCTTGCCCTCCAATTTAATCTCAGTTGACCTAACGGCAAGTCTGAACTTGAATATCGAAGTGCTTCCGCAGATAACGCTTATCGGTCCAAATAAAAACCTTGCAAATATTTATTATGGAGCAAATAACATAAAATTTTTCGTGGGGCCACTGGTATTCACTAATCTATCTTCAGCTGGGTTGACACTTGACATAAGCCATAATGACGCCAAGTGCATATCTCCTGAAATACTAAAACTTAGCATTGAAAGAGGGGCCATAATTGATAGCTTCGTTGTTAGTGGAAACGACCTGGGTGAACAAATGGGTAACGACTCGAAGGGTCAGATATTTCAGTACTATAAGGATCTCAAACAACTCTATATGGCTAAGAATAATATCAAGACCCTTAATGCACCCGCCTTCAAAAACTTGAAACAATTGCAAACATTGGATGTGAGTTATAATTCACTGACAGAAGTTAACTTCGAATTTTCTCATCTTAAGAATTTGCGACACCTGGATCTATCGTACAATCTTCTGTCACATCTCAGTGATGCTGTGTGCGACAAATTGAGGAATCTAATTAGTGAAACCAATGTAAGTCTATCACTACGGGGCAATCCAATAAAGTGCACGTGCCAAACACTCTACTTTCTGCAATTCCTTCAATGGATGCAAGACAATAAATTTAATGTTACAGATATTACTGAAATGTATTGCTTTTACGGGAATTCAACCAAATACTTTAGTCAGCTAAAGGAGAAGATACTTGTCCCACTGGAAGCCGAATGCTCCAGTCAACTGCTGCTTATGTTTTGTGGAAGTCTTCTGGGATTTGTCTGCACGGCTGTGCTCATATCTATCTGCCTGTATCGCCACAGATGGGACATCCGCTACTGTCTCGTCAGCTTTAGAAGGAACAAGATCTACTACCAACGCCTGAAGGATCAGATGAAGGACTATGCGTACGATGCCTTCGTGTCCTATGATCACAAGGACGGTGCTTGGGTGGTGGATGAACTGCTACCACACCTGGAAAAGACTAGCCACAATCCGACAGCCTCTTCCTCAAATTCTGTTCAAAGATCATTCAGACTATGTATCCATGACAGGGACTTTCTGGCTGGCGATGGAATTCAAGAAAATATCATCAGCTCCATCAGTAAGAGCAGAAAGGTATTGCTCATCTTGAGCAAGCACTTCGTGGAGAGCCAGTGGTGCAGGTTTGAGCTGGAGATGAGTCAGATTCAGAGTATTGAGCGAGGCTGGAACATCCTGGTGCCGATCATGTTAACACCACTGGAAATGAACGATATGCCAGGTACCCTTCAGATGTTGATCAGAAAGAAGACGTACATTACGTGGAAGCCGAATCAACCGGAAAGGGATGAATTCTGGGAGAAAATTGAAGCAATTCTGTTGACTGCTCAACAGGAGCCGTGCATTTGTGAATGTGGAAAAACACTTCATGAGCTGAGCGCTCAGTGCAATGAACAACTGGAATGAAGAGATACGTGTACAAAACTAATGTTAACGTCAATTTCCTCGCTCGAAAGCGATGTCAGTGACGTGCGAGCCCAGGATTTGAACCCCGTATATACTGATCCGCGGTCGAGGATCTTACAGCCTTCATCACCACTGGCTACAGTGTACATGTATATGTTGCAAAACTTAAAATTGTTTAATTAATTTAATTTCTTTAAGCTTGATTGACTTGGTGATATCCATCATTACTTGACTGACCTGGGCTTTGAACCCAGGCCACTTGTATCCGAGGAAATAATGATTAATGTTATAGTTTAACGACTCGTGATCACGTTGCAAATTTGCGGTGGATCTTGGAAAAATCGCGTGAATATCAAAGAAAAATTTACCTTTGTTTCATTGATTACACCAAGGCTTTTGATTGTATTTAACACAACAAACTGTGGGTATGTCTATCAGAAATGGGCATACCATCACACATAATTCGCTTAATAAAAGCACTGTATGAATATTAAGAGGCTACAGTAAGGACTTCTTGCGGAAACACAGATTGGTTTGGAATCAATAGAGGTGTGCGTCAAGGCTGTATTTTGTCGCGGTCTTTATTTAATATGTACGCAGAAGCAGTATTGCGGAAGGTAGATATGATTGAATCAACTGTAGGTGTGATAATTGGTGGAAGAAACATCAACAACCTGAGGTATGCGGATGACACCACTCTCCTCACGGAGAGCAGGGAAGGTCTGAAACAATTGATATTAAAGGTTAAAGAAGAAAGCGAAAAAGCTGGTTTGTTCCTCAACATTAAGAAAACCAAGATCATGACAACTGATATTGCTGAAACCAAAATCAGAATTGACAATGAAGATATTGAGACAGTCAACGATTTCGTCTTTCTTGGTTCTAAAATTGTCCGTGACGGAGAATCAAGACCAGAGATAAAACGGCGGATAGCAATGGGGCGCACTGCGATGACTGGCATGATGAAAATTTGGAAGAGTAAAGACATAAGCCTCGTTATCAAATGCAGGATAGTCAATGCGATAGTCTTCCCAGTGCGATGTGTCTAAGAGTCGCTTCGACTGAATGGATAACTCATCATCATCATCATTAACGACTAATCTAAATTATCATGAGTTAATGTGTAAATCGCGTCATACTGCGTTGTGCAATTTTATAAATATTCGCTCATCCTCATACTTTTTAACTATCAAAATTTTCTACTAGCTTCAGTACTACAAATGAAATAAAGATATTGAATAGTAATGACAGTCATGACAAGACATGACATGCCAGCTTTAGAGCTACGTCTAGCTTCAGAATCTTTTGTCATAATGTAGCCCTTGAGATGACATTATGGCATCATTACCTGTGGTCTCAACCGTAATTTCATAATCTTTTTAGCTCGTGAGACGCTAATTTTGTTCGTCACCATGTAACATTTTGCAACTTTTCAGAAACTTAATGACTCCAAAAATATCGCGAGCTTGTAATTTGAGGGAACTATATATCTAATTCAGAGACTCGTTCTAGTTCATGTGATTGGACACTAGACGTACGCACATGTTAGCAGAGATTACTTGCTTAGTAGTGTTTTGTACTTTTCATTATCTCCTCCTATCTCCAAGATCTATAATAATCGTTGCCTTTAGATAGCGCATCGATTTTAGGATGCGCAGATTTCAGAATAACTTTAAATCATCCTGAGGTATTTGTTCATTGCTGTCAGCACTCATGATGATGATAAATTTACTGCAGTATTCTGCATTATACGCCTCCTTCTTTTGCGCACAGTTGTCATTTGTCATTTTCACAACCAGGAAGTTATGGAAGTTAATTATTGTTAACACGACTCATAATTCAAACAGTGCAACAAAACTCCTGATAATAGTTTGTAAACATGTTTAGGTATAATCTTTTTCTTCTTCTTCAGTGCACTGCCAAGTGGCACGGTTAAAGGTATATATTCATACTCAGTAAGAGGGCTCCTTAGCTAAACAAGTTAATCCTTTCAAAAGTCTATGCCTTATCTAAACCTTATTTGGCCTATATCTTGGGAAATGTATGTCTTTTGAGGTAGTTTCCCGTTGCCTTCTTCAGTTAGATGGATTAATTACCATTTAATCCTGGGGAAAATATTTCATGGTGAGGTGGGTCCCCTCTTACCATCCTCAGCTCCTGCCTTAGTCGCCTCTTACTAACACGCAGCAGATTGTTTGCGGTTGCCCTATTCAACCGTGGTCCAGCCACACTCGAACACAACACGGGTATATTACATAACGTTAGTTCCACTGCCATCCACTGTCAGCCATTCTTGATAAGGTCAGACAATGAAAAGTTTTTCAATGGCGGAATGATGTACTGTATTAATGCGCTCATTTCACGACAACATGATTCTTGTTGTAAAAAATCTACGTAATGAAAACTATTTTAGAAGTAGATATTCTAAGTTTCTAAGTTACGACATCCATTTTTGCAGAAATCAATCTAACTGGATAACCTAATGATTAGGTTGAACCGGAGGCTTGTTGACAAGTTGCTCGACAGCGGGTCAGTAGGTGCAGGGTTTAAATTCAACGATTTTCGCGTCGTTGACATGCTGTCGAAGACAAAACTGACGTTAAACTTGGCTTCACCTTTGGCTCTACCTTTAAATTTCATTTGCTCAACTAATAACAACATCGTTTTAATTTTTAAATAAAAATACGAGAAAATTAGTGCCAACTACACGAAATAATTATAATTGATATACTTATATAGAGTGAAGGCTTGGCCATTTAAACATAGACCTACTATTCAAAGCATGTAAGAGAAATATCTATCTAATCCCTAGAATGACATCAGGCTACAATAATTATTAACATTGACTTTAACAGTCTAGTGGCAATACAATACTAAATAATCATAATTTTGCTAGAATGATAAACATTAACCAGTCCGATGTTTAGTTCCGGGCTATATAATATATCTGTATATAATAATATGTCTGTATATTCTATATATACACTATAATATATATATATATATATATATATATATATATATATATATATATATATACATATATATGAAGAGTATAATTTACTTTTGTACTCTTAATATATACATGCACATATATATTTACTTCATACTTTATATGTGTGTATATATATATACAGTATATATATACATATATATATATACATACTGTATATATATATATATATATATATATATATATATACATGTATATATAATTTACTCTTTATATATAAATATACAGTATATATTCATGTATATATTATGAATAGAAAAGTTTGAGAAGATTGACCAATGATATGGTGTTGGACAGAAAGGATTGAAGAAGGCCTGTTCGTATCATGATCCCAATTTACTGGGATTAAATGGGGAGATGCATAATGATGATGACGATGATGATGACGATGATGATGATTAACAGTCGTCTAAGCTACGATAGTGAAGTTCAGTTTAATTTCTCTTTCCATAAAGACATGGATACCTCATAGACATTTGGGCATCAAGATTTACTTCTGAAAAGGTCTACTGTTTTTCTGGACACCTTACAATTAACTCACTTCTTCAGTGTACAAGCTCTGCCGGTAGTCTATATATATATATATATATATATATATATATATATATATATATATATATATATATATATATGTGTGTGTGTGTGTGTGTATATTCACATCCGTTATACAATGTGTACACTTCTTCTATGCAACCAGATAAGAAGGCATATTCACAAAATTCAGCTACGTAAACCACTTCACAGCAAAAACAAACTATGGCTAAGAGCGTGAGGAGAAAATTAAAGCTGGTTTATACTATTCAAATCATTTGCATCCTATTGATTACTTTGTCATTAGGGTCTTGTAAAAGGATTACTAATAATTTTGTCGGTTTCTGAGCCTCTGCCCAGATGTTGATGTAAAACAATGCAGACCACATGCACTAATATCGAGTTCCGTAAACATGCATACAGAAATTGCTTCTCCTATACATACAGAAGTTATAGGCTTACTTTATTACATTGTTCGTATCAGTGTGTCTCAGTTGCTACTGTATATTAGTAAGTAGCTTTGTGCCTCTGCGTGCTTGCGTTTGTTTTATGTAATAATTTGTCATCTTATAGAATTCAACTCTTAATTTTTAAAATCCAGGTAAAAAAGGTGAAACTAGGTCAAAATTAGGTCACGAAACAGTTCCGAGACAGTAAAAAATGAGTGGATTGTGTATGGCTTCGGTTATTCTCTTATTTATTCTTCAAGACTTGAAGAGCAGTTGTGGAATTTTGAATTCAGGAACGGAACTGAGCATGTTTGTTGAAGGTATGAATTGATCGCTTTTAAACTAACCACTGTTATCATATTATTTATTTATTGTCAGTTGTTCTATAATATATTAGGTTAATAAAATATGGGGTTTTTTAATTGAACATTTTCATCATTGATTTCGCAAACAATGTCAGGCTCCACAAGTGTTTATGTCGATCAACTGCAAAATAGATCCGACTACTACTGCCACTACTACTACTACTACTAAAAATAATAATAATGATAATAATAAAGGTTCAACGTCCGTTTCCTCATCCAAGGATTATGTCAGGGACGTCCCACAGCACCCACCACTACAGATAAATTCACTCAAATCAATCTGCAAAAGAAATGTGCCCGAAAAGAGCCCGAAATTTTTGCTTACGCCTTCTTCGGGACATGTGACACAACCAGACAATTTTTTGTGGGGGGCTCAAAATACGTTGGGCTCATAGAGTGAGTGTATTCTCGTACCTTATCCCCCCTCCCCGCTCATACCCGTACTAAAGTCAGGGGAAAACCGAAAGTCCTACATTTGTTTTGGAAAAAGTAGATTAATTTTTTCACCTCTGAAGAAACTCTGCGGATCTCTACGAATTGCAAAAGTGACATAATTTTGGCGGTGGGGGGAGGGGGCTTAAGCCCCTCCCAGCCAAGGCTGTTTGCACCACTGCTACGGGACAGAGTTCGCATTTTTTACTTACACCCTTTTTCCTCCAATTTGGTTATGCATTGGTTCAAGTGAAAATTGAGAGCTAGTGAAACGGTCAACATTTTTCAGGCCCCTTCCATTATACAGGGCTCCTAGTATATTCTAGAAAAAATCGAGCTTTTGCAACTGCATTCCCTGTCTTTCCCTCCCCCCGGGCCCCCCCTAACCACTGCCATTGCTAACATATTTACACATCGTAATTACCATAAAAGCAATGAATATATACCCTGTCTTACCCTTCCCCCGGGCCCCCCCTAACCACTACCATTTCTAAAATATTTAAACATCGAAATAGTAAATAAAATATAGCTTAACATTTTTTATTGGCGGCGCTAAGGGGGTGCCCGGGTCCCCTGGCCCTCCCCCTGGATTCGCCACTGCGTATTACAGTTAATAAAATTAAATAAGATATCAATTTAGTATTTAGAAAATATAGTTTAAAAATTACACTGTGAGACCAATCAAAATCGTTATTGCAGAAGTCGACACTAGACATAATGAATGGCGAATGCATGTATTAAGGAATCATTTCTTTAAATGATGGCAATGAGTATTGAAGCGGTGAGCAATTGTGACTTGATTAGATTAATTTTGCTTACTTATCAAATAAATGAGGTTTTAAGCTTGGGTTGTGTCTTGAATCTGCTCGTTTTTAAAAACAATGATTAGGAGCATAGAAGAACTCGAAATAAAATCTAAAATGCATATCAGCTATGCAAAGAATGCAAGATTCACACAGACGAGAAAAAGACTTTTAGTATGATTTTAAAAGTAAATTGCAAAACGACGTTATATATAAATACACATCGCTGTCTGACGAGTGAGAGAGACACTTCTACAGACTCCCTGACTCCGAGGTTATTGACTAATTGTGCGCGAGCTAGTCTCTCTCGAAAAATTAGTATATATATAAAAATATACAAACTAGTCCTTTGAGATACTACATTTTAGTATTTATATAGTATTCAATATTTACTGGTTTTTTCAGAGACGACCAACTACTAATAATAGAGAGTAGAGAGGGAAAGAGGAGGAGAGGTAGGACACAGAGAGGAAGAGAGAAAGAGAGAGCGAGAAAGAAAGAAAGAGAGAGAAAACTATATATTTTTGGTTCTTCGAGAAACGTTGTGATGACATGCTTGACATACATGTACATGTAGACGAAAAAGTACGGCAAATCATGGCCATACATAAACGAAATCCAAAACTACAGTGTATCCACGTTTACTGTTTCGAAAGCATCTAACCGCTGAGAGCATTGTATTTGAACCCTACGCCTGCCGACCCAGATTCTAGCAACTTACTGACATGCTACAGACGCAGTCCACCATGACAAGGTGTAATGTGATACACATACATAATTAGAACTTAATGCGTTTCAAATGGTCGAAGAGTTCAAAATAATGACGCCCCTGACATAATTCTGGCACGACGAAACAGACGTTAAACCTTTATTATTATTAGTATTAATATATAAATGTAATTTTATATTTCAGGCAAACCAATATGTCCAAGGATATGCAGATGCAGTTATTCAAAGAAACTTGGAGGTCCATCGGTCAATTGCAAAAACGGAAACCTTTTCCACGTTCCAGAAAATCTTCCAGCAGACATTGTTGAGTTGGACCTTTCCTTCAACAGAATTTCCAACCTAAGTTCTCAAGATTTCGTTAATTACAGTCGTATGCAGCATTTGTATCTCCAGAGTAATGACATCTCATACATTGAGGAGGCCACATTTGCCAATTTGACAAATCTTGTCCAGTTAAATCTGTACAACAATAACTTGAATATTGGAATAAACGGTTCCAACGAGTGCATTAAAAGTATAGAAAATCTTAAAGTTCTCAGAATTTACAATAATATCTATGTTGGTGAAGATTGTTTTGTAAATTTTACAAAACTAGAAACGCTTGATCTAGACAGAGCGGGCGCTGTAACGTTTGGTTCTGAATTTCGTGGAATATTCGCCTCAATCAAACAGTTGGCGATTAGTGGTGACTTCACCATTTTAACGAATGAGTCTTTTAAAGACATGACGGGATTAAACTATCTCAAAATCAGATCCAAAGGCACTCTGCGCCAGATTGATTCGAGAGCCTTTCAACCTCTTAAACTCTTAGGTAGTTTAGACTTTGGTTTGAACACTGGTCTCGGTCTTAAAGCAGCCATCACAGGCCTGACATCCCTAAACTATACACGTGTTGATACCTTAACCCTCGACAATATAGTCTCATACGATGACAGCTATAACGTTTTGAATGAAAGTTTTTACGGTGTTTTAAATGGTAGTAAAATTACCTCGTTAAGCCTGCAGAAGAATAATATAATTCAGGTTAAGAAAGGTTTTGGGCAGGCTGTTCAAAATCTGAAGGGAATCCAGTTAGGATTTAATCGTTTGCACAATGTTGGAACGCTGATAAATGAGCTGCAGCAAATGCATAATCTTACATTTGTAGGTCTAAGTTATCAAGCGGTGGAATTTGGAAATTCCGGATCCAATGGAATCAATTCTCATTCCGATTCAAGAATTGCAGGAGAGTTGAATAATGAGCCCACGCCATTAAGTCACGACCCAAGCGGGTTTTGCGAACTGCCAAAATGGATTCCTTGTCGGTTTCCCTGTAAATTTCATATGACAAAGAACGGAACAGTAGATTTCGACTGTGCATATTTCAGCACTACAGCCCAAGACTCTTGGTGTGTTCCGATACACCAGAACTTAGGAGGAATCGATCTTACGGCGTCCTTCGTTCATGCTGATTCCAATCAGTATTGGTTTCTTCCTCAGGTAGTGTTCCTCGGAAGTGCTAAGCATTTAAAAAAGATTATGTTTCGGTCAAACAGTCTTCGCAGATTCATAGGACCTGTGGTGTTTGGTAACCCATCAAATAATACTCAAATATCTATTGACATAAGCGGTAATTATGCTAAATGTATTTCACCCGATATTCTTAAATTGAGCATTGAACGAGGGACTAATATTTCTGAAATAATTGCTGATCATAACAATTTGGGCGATCAGCTGGATAAAGATAAGAGCGGAGCAGTATTTGAGCACTACAAGGATCTTCTAAATCTCAGTCTATCGTGGAACAACATAAAGACTTTGCACAAACCAGCTTTTAAAAATCTCTCACGATTGGAGACGTTGAATCTAAGTTCAAATTCATTGACTGATATCGGATTTGAATTCAGTCATATTACGCGACTGTCTCAATTGGATTTATCGTTCAATTTAATGACTTATATTAAAGATCCGGTTTTAGACTTACTGAAAGAGCTTGTGGAAAAGTCAAACACTACACTTTACCTAAGAGGCAATCCAATTCAGTGCAGCTGCAAAACTCTTAGTTTTTTAAAGTTTCTTCAATGGATGAGCGACTTCAACCATAGCGTTCCTGAATTGGAAAAAATGTACTGCGATTTCAATGGAAATAACGTTCAATTCGATCATCTACATGATAAAATTTTGCCAGATCTTGAATTCGAATGCTCCAGTTCTTTACTTCTCGTTGTATGCGGGAGCCTCCTGGCCTTTGTCAGCTTCTGCGTGATGCTCTCCGTGTGCTTGTATCGACACAGATGGGACATCCGGTACTGCCTCATCAACTTCAGAACGAAAAAGGACTCATATCAGCGTCTTCTGGATCAGAGAAGAGGATACCGTTATGACGCATTCGTGTCCTACGAGGACGGAGACAAGGAGTGGATTACTCAGGAACTTCTGCCTAATCTCGAAGGAGGCTTGGAATATTCATCCGCAAACACTAGCAGTCCACGATTCCGCCTGTGCGTTCACGAAAGAGATTTCATGCCAGGTGGTGTTATTCAGGACAATATAAACAAATCGATAAAACAAAGTAGAAAGGTTTTACTGATTCTGAGTAAACAGTTTCTCCAAAGCGAGTGGTGCACGTTTGAACTTGAATTGAGTTTGGTGCATGGAATTCAAAGAGGCTGGAGCATTGCAATCCCAATTCTGCTGACGCCTCTAAAACTTGAGGACATGCCGCCGAACTTACAAATGCTTATAAGAAAGAAGACCTACATCAGTTGGGAGAGTCATGAGCGTGCGGAATTCTGGAAGCGACTTCGGGAGGCTTTGCTGGATGCAGCAGAACGACCTTGTACGTGCGAGTGTGGTAGAGAGTTACATGATCTGGAACATATAGGTACTGAGGAGGGTTTCTCCACGACATCCGCAAACTCTCAGTCGATTAATTAGTGAGAGTTTTATTTAGAGACAGAATTAATGGATTTCTATAAGTCTAGCACATATTCAAAATCAGCAACTTTCAGCGATGACACATTAATAATAATAACAGTAATTATCATAATAATAATAGTATTAATACTAATAATAATAATAAAGGTTTAACTTCCGTTTCCTCATACAAAGATGATGTCAGAAACGTCACTGCATTACGACACTGCAATAAATCACAGACAAAATACCAGATTTGTAGTTCTCGAGACCTGGTCTTGGTCTCGATACCGCTTGAAACCGGATTTTGCCGGTTTTGGTCTTGGTCGTGGTCTCGAAGGATCCGGTATTGGTCTCGGTCTCGAGCGATTGGTCTAGGATATTTTTTACAAAATTCATAGTTAGCAAAACATTGACAAATTAAATAATGCACAACGACCAATATCGACTGCCTGCTCCAGCAATGTCAGCTTTAGCAAGAGCTTCAGTCTCATAATTTCCTAAACTAAGACAAATGCGCTTAAGCAATAGTCTCCCTGCATTGCATCAGTGTCCTTATTTGCGTTTGAATTTTAATATACATGTACCTTTGTTCAAATAACTATGAGAAAATAAAATATTTCGATAAATTTAAGGATTTTGTGAGAATGTAAATTTTAAATAAACCGAACAGCTCTAATCAGTAATATCAATATACTTATCTTATCTCAAGTTTAGAAAGTTCAACGGAATCAGTATAGTTGAAACATGTAATATCGTAAGATGATCATCTATGATACTATTTAGCACTCTACTTTTAGTATCGCACGTTTGTACCATCAATCAGTTCATGGTCCGTTTATTGCCCATTCTAATGATATGTTGAATATTTGAGATTTTACTCTCTGATAAACCTTCCCGGGAATCAAACTCAATTTCTATGGACTATCAATTTTAAATTATATGATATGGTACTGGCGTTCTGCTTATTAAATTAATTGGATATTTAAATTTGACAGCAAATGAGTCTATTGATCTTCAATTGCACAGTAAATATAATAAAATTCATCCTGTCAGTTAATATAACGGAATTTTAAATTTCGATTAGGCTCTGGAGTCTGCAAAACTTTAGATCACTTATGTGATTAGTATGTGCGGGGTTCAAATCCTAGGCTCGCACGTCATTGATATCACTTTCGAGAGATGAAACTGACGCAATCATCGGCTTTGCGGCTTTTTTTATCAAAGAACTTTAGTAATTAAATGTTTTACTAAAAATAATGAATAAATTCATAAGGACTTAATTTATGAATATAGAGACTCGTTAGTAAAATATGCAAATGTGCAGGTATAGTAGGTTAATAATTGCATTGGATGAACCAGGAATAGATTAAAAATAGAGACTCTGCATTGAATAAAGCAACCAGTACGGTCTTTGACCTTTTGTAGAGATATATGTCTCCTTTTGACCTACTTTTCCATTTCTCTTTGCTACCTGGTGTCCATCAGCTGTGACCAGTAAACCTCCTTTTATTTCAGATATCTTTGAATGGGCTTTGGATTAATAATTTGGTACCGTTATGAACTCTTTACATTTCTTCTCGACTGAGATTTCATGATACTCGATGTTGCCTTGTTAGACAGTAACAACTTTTCATTTTTGTTATTGCTATTGCTAAGCTTGCTCAATGATCAAATTACGGTTTTTTATTTGAATGGTAAGATGAGGTAAGATGATGATCTCAATTTAATGAAAATACGAGAGATTACGGTTGGAATGTAAGTTAAGGCTATGCCTAGTGGCAGACGGTTAGACCGTTAGAGGTGTGTTAGTTCAAATAAGTTTGATATTGATTAAACGACTGAACAAATGGCTTCACAGGTTTGTTTCGCTACTAAGTGTCATTGCAGGGTTCAAATCCAGTATCAGCCATACCTTCTAGACACGAAATCGACACTTAAAAGCTTCTTTTGGCTTTTTGTAGGATTATAATTGATCAGAATTGTGAATGCAATGTCTCCTAGTGTGTCCTATACCACTGAAGGGAAGTCTTTGTCGATGCGTTAAAAAGCAAAGGAAAGATTTAGTATACAATTTATAAAATAAGTGTTAATTCTTCCTGGTTTATTGATAAAATGTTAGCCTATACCCATATAATTAGCGGATGTTTCATTTAGCCGCCTTTAAACTACGCTTTAATTTTCCTCGTTGCTATTTACTGGCCCACAGTTAACATGCACTTGTCTACTATATGCGTGTACTTGGAAGGCGGTATATTTATATTATATAGTAGATTACAAACCTCAATAACGAATGTGAGTAATGTAAATGTGTAGGTACACGTAGGCCTATATATGGTTTTATTATAAATTATCAAAAACTTATCAAAAACTAACTGTCTATAGTCTATTGAGATATCATAGTGGAACGTAGGTATACATAAATAATGTCCTAAGAGTTATAAATTGCATTTAATGTATCTAAATACACGGGTCTTCCAAAAACAATAAAACTATACTTCTTCAATAATGTTTATTGCGGTTGAGAGAGAGAGAGAGAGAGAGAGAGAGAGAGATAGCGAGAGAGAGAGAGAGAGAGAGATAGCGAGAGAGAGAGATAGCGAGAGAGAGAGAGAGAGAGAGCGAGAGAGAGAGAGAGATAGATAGAGAGAGAGAGAGAATATACATGTATGTTTAATTTCAATCACAACATCAATGAATAAGTAAGAAACAAACATCGTATTCAGATGATAAATAATACAGCTGCATAATACAGACAAACAGAATCAAACACAACACTAGGCTAAATAAAAAGCAAAGCACCCATCTAGTTGAACTGTTGATCAAACTTGACCTGATAACAATGGGTCGTGGTACCCAGCACTGTAACTAAATCCTGTTGTAAAGTAAACAGTTAATCCACATTTTGTCACTTCATAGTTTTCTGACTGACCTCATTTCATACATTTATGCACTTTGTTATATGCTTCCCTTTGTCGCTAGTGATGTGTTATGAAATATACTTCAAATATCGAAGTGTTTTACGAAGTGGATATATCCTTATTTTGAGAAGTGAGAGTTTTTAGTGTGCTTTAACGTAGCTTGAAATATCGAGGGAAAGACAGCTTTGTATCTGGCATAAGGTAGGAATCAAACCCTGTTAGAAAATAAAATAAAAGAACGTTTCTTTTAGTTGCGTTCGGGTTTCACACATATGAATTGAAATCGGATTTAAATCAAAGTATTTAATTTATGTAATGAATTTAACGGGTAAATCACATTTGAATTTGTTATGCTGTTTAAATATTGTTGTTGTTACTGTTGTAAAATAAGTATATAGGATGAAACTGTCCCAATTCTATCATCTGCACCACTTTGTGGACGTGCTTCCAAAACTAATTAAACTAGAATGTCTTAAAAGTATCATGAAAATTTAAATGACAGATCCTGAGGTGAACTGAATCCTCGTGGGTTCGAATCCCAGTTGCGCTGATCTGAGAGTAAAATTTCGGATTTTCACTGGACTGGTTGCACGGATGATGCTCTAAATTTCCTAACGGTTTAAACATGTGGTATTAAAAGTGATAGATTTCAACATAGTTGGTCATTTCACTATAATGCGTGTTTAGCCTACTTTTAATTTCTTTTAAACAGCAGAAAAACATCTGTGTTGAGAGTTTCATTACGCTACAGTACCATCTCTTTCAACTTTGGCTGAAATGCTTCGGATACTACTGGCTGCCTTCATAGCGTTAGCTCCCTATCAACATTGGAATTGCGCAGGAGAGTGCTTGAGCAAAGGCAGCAGGGAAAGTAAGTGTTTCGAACGTTATTAATTATTAAACGATTTAATAGAGAGCCTTCTAGAAGCAAAGAGATTATGAGAAATATAAATTCACTCTTCCCCCCTAAACCAACGACGCATTCACGCATACCCCCCTCCCCACCCTTCATAGCGTAACTCACTATGAGTAATTTCTCCACTTCCGGTTATTTTTTTTAACTAGTACTTTTATCATTTCCCCCCTATTTTATCAATGCCGCAACTTGCGTGGTTGCTAAGATTGTGAGGACAACCCTGAGCATATCCTTATGTTCATCCGTCTGTTTCGTGTTAATCAATCAATTCGTATTTAACGTCCGGTTCCTCGCCATAAGGTAATGTCAAGGATGTCTCTTGCAGACTCTACACAAACAGTCGCCAAAGCACCACACGATAACGACTGAGTACACAGCGACCATAAGAGAAAGCGAGATGAAAACATTGTAAGTCCAAGATCCAAGGCAAGCGGGTCAAAATTTAGACCTTTGACGGAAAGAGATGGGTTTTTAGCTTGCCAAGGAATGTACCATTACAAGTTAATCATCTACATGTACATCCTAGCACTATGTGTGTGTTTAACAGACGATGTCTGCCAGTCCAAGCTATGCCACTGTAAAGCAACTGAAGGAAGTTTAACTGTTTACTGTGAGAACAGAGGTTTGACTGAGGTACCGTCAAACCTTCCATACGGAACTGTACAACTCCTACTGCACAGCAACAACATCAGTCGACTGCACCAGGGAGATTTCAAATCCTGCGACCAGCTGATGAATCTAAATCTATACGTTAATAAAATTGCAAACATTGAAGAGGGCGTTTTTCGTTTTACTCCTTCCTTAAAGTATTTAAATTTACAGAAAAATAAATTAAACTTGACAACTGGAAATTCCTCGGCCTTTGTTCGACATTTGACGAACCTCTCTGCTCTGCTAATCAGTGACAACGGAGTTGTTGACGATCGCTTTTTCTCTAATTTGAAATCTCTCACCAACCTAAGGCTGGACAGGGTGTCGCCTGTTCAATTCGGTAGAGAATTTCGCAATTTAGTGGCACTGAGAAATCTTACGATAATGGGAAAATTTACAAATCTCAACTTAAGTTCATTTTACAATATATATCTGCTACCATTAGTAAGTTTGAAAATAGACACGCAAACCAGTCTGAAATATATTGCGCCCTTCACATTCAGACTTTTCTCAAACTTACAGACCTTGGACTTAAGTAACAATCATAATCTAAGCCTTACAAACGCAGCTATAGGAATGCGGGAAATCAACTGCAAGAACCTGAAAAAAATAGCACTGACACATATCACACCGTACAACAATCCTCATGCTTCCAATTTAGACTCGAATTTCTACAACAGCTTCCGACAATGTAAGATAGAGGCACTACATTTGGCAAACAATGGAATTGCAAGGGTAGAACCTGGTCTAAGCGCTGCATTTCCACGTCTGCGCAGTCTTCATATGGGATTTAATAGACTTTACAATTTAGAAGACGTCGCACATGAAATGTCTTCAATGAAATATCTGGAATTTGTCGATTTCAGTAATCGTGATAGCAGGGGTAAAGACCCCGATAATGAAGATTTACCTCAGACTGAATCGAGCTCAGACAAGATTAGAAATCTTATCGTACCTCGCCTCAAAAAGCGAAATATTTTAGGAGATTCGTCCAAACAATTAAATTTGTTTCACCAAGGAGTCATTTCGAAGGATATTTTGACTATAGCAGTAGGTGCTAGGTTGGAAAGTGTTAATCTGGCTGCAACCTTCAAGGCATATATCGAAAGGCTTCCCAAAATCCATGTCACTGGCAATCCATCAAATTTTCGAAAACTAATCTTTAAATCGAACAATATTAAGATATTTACAGGGCCAGTTATTGTTTTTCGGCCGTCTCGTACAGTTTCACTGTCGCTCGATATTAGTAAGAATGGAGCCAGCCACATCAACCCTCACATTCTAAAGGAGAGTATCCAAAACGGACTCAAACTAACCGCACTGATTGCTGATGGCAACGATCTTGGAGATCAGTTTCAATTCGACTATAATTTTGAAATGTTCCAGCACTATCATCATCTTCTCGAACTTAACATAGCAAAGAATAACATAAAGACAATTCGTAGAGACGTCTTCAAAAGTCTATCTCAACTAAAAAGCTTAAATTTGAGTTCAAATGCGTTGATAAACATAAACTTTGAGTTTAGTCATATGAAAAATTTAACTAGTCTTGACCTGTCCTACAACTTACTTCCATTTTTGAAAGACTCCGACATCGACACACTAAAGACAATGATGACAAATTTAAATACCACTCTTAGACTAAAGGGAAATCCTATACAGTGCAGCTGTCAGTCCTTTAATTTTTTGACCTTTCTTCAATGGACGAAAGACAATCAGCACGAGGTCCCTGAGCTTACGAAGATCTACTGCTACTATAACGGCAACAGAACCACATTCGAGGACCTAGATCACGTCGTGTCCTCACTACGTATCGAATGCTCCAGTTCTCTTCTGCTTATCTTCTCGGGTAGTCTTCTCGCTTTTGCTTCTTTCTGCGTCATTCTCTCCGTCTGCTTGTATCGCCACCGGTGGGACATTCGCTACTTTCTGATAAGCTTTAAATCAGACAGAATGGCCTACCAGCGCCAGATGGATCGACTGAAGGACTACAGGTACGACGCCTTTGTGTCATACGATCATCGGGACCATGAATGGGTGGTACAGGAACTAATACCAAACATCGAAGGCTCTTGGAGCTACCCGACTCTACCGTACTCGTCCAGGCTCGCTGCGAAATTCAGTCTGTGCATTCACGAAAGAGATTTCACGGTAGGACTTGGAATTCAGGAGAATATAATCAGCTCGATTAAAGAAAGTAGAAAAGTTATTCTAATTTTGAGCAAGAATTTTCTTGCGAGTCACTGGTGTCAGTTTGAACTAGAGATGGGTCAGATAGATGGATTCAAGAGAGGCTGGAATATCCTGATTCCAATCATGCTAACGCCTTTAGAACTGGAAAACATGCCGACTGCCGTGCAAATGCTCATTAGGAAGAAGACATACATTACCTGGAAAGAACAGCCTCCGGAGAGGGAAGAGTTTTGGCTAAAGCTTCGAGAAGCACTCGTGGAAGTGACAGAAAGGAAGTGTTCGTGTGAGTGCGGGAGATGCAATCTGGAACATAATCAGGAAAACGAATCGGAGAATTCTAGATTATTGAATTAAATTTAAATCTCTAAATATTTTGCATCAATTGCTCGTTTCGATATCTGGAATTTCAAAACTATTTACTCGCCAAGTCTGTAAAAAGCCTATATATATATATATATATATATATATATATATATACATGTATATATATATACATGTATATATATACATGTATATATATACATGTATATGTATATATATATATATATACATATATATATACATATACATGTATATGTATATATATATATACATGTATATATATACATGTATATATATACATGTATATATATACATGTATATATATATATACATGTATATGTATATATATATATATACATGTATATATATATACATGTATATTTATATATACACGTATATATATATATATATCCTGACTGTCGTTTGTTAATTGGACTGACACCATTTGGGATCTCCTTTTCATTTACATACGCTGTTTCTGATTACATATGATGAATAGATTTGTAGCAACATGTGAGTCGCGGATGTCCCTGACTTTCCTTCTGGATTTCTAATGAAAATTTAAACTATTATTATAATGATAAATATAATCCTAATGATTATTAATACGATACACGTATAATCAGCATCTCTAGAATCAATAATACATGTTTTGCAGTTAATTATAAGATGTATTTATAATATTGCTAGAATATAATCTTCATATTATCCAGAGGTTTTTATTACAATTACTATTACCATCACTATCTATATACAGCCAATACTCTCTATTAATTTTAATATTTTTATGCCGTTACATCTAAATTCACTTAATACTTCATAATGTAAGCTTTCTATAAATTGGATACATGTTGAGTATGGCATGCTGTATATGTCACTGACATTCAGTGTTTTCTTTAGTATTTTTGAAGTAGCATTTCTAAATGTATATTCTTACATATAATCTGCGCTCATGCTCAGTACGTTTTGTTCCGTTGAGTAATATAAATTAAATACATTAACGATACTGCCTTTGCGAAAATCTTATGTTAGCTTTTAACCGAGAAAATATAGCTTCTGATGTGGTTTTCCTTTGCTAACCACATTCTGCTTAGCATCCTCTTACGGAACGTGCATCGTACGGTTGGTTTATCCTGTAGACCTATTGATCCGTACACAGCATGAGGAAGTTATAGAGTTTACGCTAAATATGTCCTCAAATTCTTTCGTACAGTACAACACTTTCATTTGACGTGCAATATGTTTCTCAACGCCGTCTGCCTCAAAGTCTTCGGTCAGGTCACTCGCGTCTACTCGTTCAGCCGAGAACAAATGCTTTACATGGCGATGAGGCCTTCTGCTGCCGCTATATAAGTTTTCCTTGTTAATAATAATAATAATAATAATAATAGTTGATCGGGTTTATAACAGTCTGTTGGAATCCCAGCCCAGTGCAGTAGACAGAGCACCACTCCTAGCTGTATTAACCGAAAGAAGCAGCGACTGGCTTCTCGCTCTCCCTGTTGCTTCTTGTGGGCTATTTTTAGACAACGAGGCAATTCGAGTAGCCGTTAGTTTCCGTTTAGGGTCCAAAACTTTCGTGCCTCACATTTGCCCCTGCGGTCATGTAGTCGACGCTTTAGGTCTCCACGGCCTCTCCTGCAAACGCAGAGCGAGTTTACTGGACATGCTATCTGAACACAAATAGGTTTATAATTGAAAGTAATAGATCCGAAGTTTCCACGTAACTGGTTACCTTTGAGAAACTAGTCATGCACATGAATATGAAAGACAAATCAATGTAGGAAAGGATCGGAGAAGTTGTAGAAGTCGCAAAAACTATATAACTAAAACATAATAAAATCAAAGCAACATTGACGTCACGTGCGGCTAAGTTACTATTGTTCTGATCCAGTTTTCCTTCTAATTTATTGATTCGAAATTATCTGATTCTGGATTGAATTCTCCTCTACATGTACACCTTCCACACTCACAGGAGCACGATGTGTCTGTAATATTCACTAGAGCTTCTCTAACTTTTTCCCAGAATTCTTCTCTTTCGTGAGATTGGTTTTTCCAAGTAATATATGTTTTCCTTCTGATGAGCATTTGCAAGCTACTCGGCATGTCTCCCATTTCTAACGGCGTTAACATGATTGGTATCAGAATATTCCAGCCTCTACTGATCCCGTCTCTTTGACCCATCTCTAGTTCAAACTGACACCAGTCACTCTTGAGAAAGTTCTTGCTCAAGACTAGTATGGCCTTTCTGCTATTCTGTATGGATTTGATAATGTTTTCCTGAATTCCACTTCCCACTGAAAAGTCCCTGTCGTGAACGCATAGACGGAAGATTGGGTTTACATTGCTTGCCGAAGACGCTTCCAGTGAGTCTGAGGTGGCTTCGAGATTGGGAATGAGTTCCTTACGAATCCATTCAATGTCACGATGATCGTAGGACACAAAGGCGTCATATAGGTAACTCTTCCTTTGATCTCTAAGGCGCTGGTACTCCTGCTTATTTGTTCTAAAATTAATTAAACAATATCTGATGTCCCACCGGTGTCTATAGAAACATACAGATATAATCACGCAGAGGCAAACAAATCCCAATAGACTTCCACAAAACATAACGAGCTTCCAACTGGAACAATCAAAATTCAATGTGGAAACTATAGAATCTAACTGATCAAACGTAGTAGAATTGCCATTAATGCTGCAATAAATTTCATTCAGTTGATGAACCTCGTGTTGATTGTCCTTCATCCATTTCAGAAATGTCAAAAAGTTTAAGGATTGACAGCTACATATAATAGGATTTCCTTTTAAATAAAGGGTTGTGTTGGTTCTGTTCATCTGATTTTTTAAAACATCGACACTGAAGTCATCCAAGTAGGGAAGTAAATTATTGGACAGATCTAAATGTCGAAGCTTAGTCATATGATCAAATTGAAATTCGATATTAGTCAGTGAATTTGAACTTAAGTTTAACTTTTCCAGATTTGTTAGATTAAAAAATGCTTTACAGTGCAGACGTTTAATATTATTATTCGCAAAGTTCAGTTCAGTGAGATCCTTGTAAAGCCGCAGCATATTTCCATCTTTATCGCTGTCCATCTGAACGCCCAACTCGTTGCCAGAGGCGGTGAGTCTGGACAGATTCATTCCCATTTTAATACTTCCTGCCAGAATATTTGGGTCAATATGACGTACATCATTTTCACTTATGTCTATTGTAAATGGTACGGTATGCGGCACGGGGCAGAAAGAAATAGTTTGTTTGCATCTTGTGATGTGATTTGATCTCAGGATTATTTCCATGAGATTTGATGAGTTTCCAGTAAACACTACATATACATTTAGGAGCCATTTGTAGCTGGATGAAAGTGCGGCACTCAAATCAATGCTCTTCATCGTAGGACTAACTGGTATAATTATGCCATTATTAAGAATTGATGGTGAGTTCAAGTTAGACGCGTTGGTTAACTGTAACGTGACTGAGTTACAATCGTTATGTTCATAAACATTTCGAACTATTCCTTCGAGATGAGATCCGGGGTCAAGGTTCGCTTTGGAGTTAGTAGCTTCAGATCTTGCTAGACTATCCCTGTCTATTCTATTACTGTAATCTCCAACTTCTAACATTTCCATTTTAGACGTTTCGTTAATTATGAAGTCCCAATTGTAAAGTCGATTGTTCGACAAATAGAGATTTTTAAGATAGGGAAAAGCGTCTCTTAGACCCGGTTTAATGTATGCAATGTTATTCCTTGCCAAATTTAATTCCTCTATTTCACATCCTCTGAGACTTTCGTAAAACTCCTCTGTCAGATTAGTAGATTGTCCGGCCTGAAGTGAGGTGATCTCAGTTAATATAACACTTTTAAGATTTGTGCAGTTTATTCCAAGCAATCCTCTAGCGGCTCCTGATAAATTAAGATGTATATTTTCGCTTAAATTTAGAATTCTCAAATTTGAGAATCTACTGAACGTGTAGGGCTCTATAGAAATCAAGGCATTTCCAGTGTATATTTTAAGATAAGACAATAATGGTAACTCGAATAATGCTTCCAATGACTGATTATTTAAGTGTCTTTCTTTTCCCTTTAGGCTTATATGAATTCCAGTAAGAGAGGTTAAGTTACGAAATTCTTCACCTAACGAAACCTTTTTGTATCTGTCAAGTCTGAGAAAACTGAGAGATGCTAAATTCTTGTAAATGCGATCGCTTACCATGTTATTCTCACTAATATACAGGAAAGAAAGGTTTCGCAAATATTCCGTAAATGCCCAGGATTCCTCTTTTACTAAATTCAACCTGTTATGTTGCAGTATTAGCTTTTTCAGATTAGGAGTATTCTGAAAGGTTTGAGGGTCAATGGTTGAAACTCTGTTGCGGTATAGGCTTAAATTTTGTAGATGATCACAAAATGCGAAATCGTTAGTGCGTAGGTGAGAAATGTAATTATTCTGAAGATCCAGATTGACAATACGGTATGGAAGTCCAGATGGTACTTGATTTAAGTTGCTGGAGTCACAATACACCGAAAGACCTTCAGGAGTCATCTCACAAACACAACCATCAGGGCAAGAGATTTCTAAATAAATGTTTCAAACACAGTATATATTCTGATAAAAACTAAGGACTGATAAAAAGACTGATAAGAAGACTGATAAGAAGACTGATATAAGAAGACTGATAAGTAGACCATAGATGAAAAAATGTTTTATTACGTTTTTTATATCTGTTAAAAAACGCGTTTTTTTACGTTTTTTATTTATTATAAATAAAAAACGTAAAACACGTAAACCGTAAAACGTAAACCGTAAACATGACTATATAAAAATTAATTCATTACATTTTTGATTTTCCTAGTTAGGCTGATGTTCCAATTATTAGGACGTTTTCTATTCTTAATTTCTTACGGATTTAAATTTTCTTGCATTGATAATTACCAACAACTGACAGTGTGGCTGTATGTAACCTGAAAGTATTTGTTTACATTTGTATGAAGTCTATGCATATACTTTAGAAATTTAGATCAAGTCTAGTTGTAATAAAATTGTTTAGTGTTATGGAATAAAGACATGGTAATATATATGCAACCCTACTTGTACGCTACTAAGGTTTTTTCAACGTTTTTTTGCGTTTTTATTTTTTTGGAAAAACGCATTTTTTAAGGTTTTTTATTTTTGGTAAGAACGTTTTTTTCATCTATGAAGTAGACTGATAGGTAGACTGATAAGAAGCCTATTCTAACAATCAGTAATAAATAAAATAAAGTATAAAACAGGCGACAAATTTTTGGTTCTTCTAAAATGTAACAAATGTCTACTGTTGAAGCCGGCAACGACAATTCATTTATAGGCTAGTACAAAAGTAGTCGAATTCACACTATCGTGGTCTTGAGGACTTCCTAAAATCCGCGAAGTTAGTATTCAGCTATTTCGTAGTTAAAAAACCTTATTAGAATGCGAAAAACAAACTTTAAATAATTTTTGAAGATTTCATGATTCGATTAAGATATAGCAATCTATAGCAACTGGCTGGAGCCAGTGGTGATGTCGGTAAGGTATCCGATCGCGGCTAAGTAGGTGTGGGTTTAAATCCTGGGCTCCCCCTTCACTGATATCGCTTTCGAGTGATGAAACTAACGTTAACATTGGCTTTAATAGGAAAATTAATGTAAAAAACAGGATCTCGCAATTTGTATTTAGGCTACTGTATTTATACTATTGCTCTTACCATTTTCTCTCTCCTTCTGTAAACATTCTCCAGAAATCCCCCATTGATGGTAGAAAACTAACAGAATAGACAAACATAGTGCCATCAGGAGATGATGCATTTTGATTGTGAAGCCGAGAAAATGTTTAAATCGCAGAATTACAATATTTCCTCCGCATTGATGCAGTTGGTTTTTTTTTCTGAAATGTAAAAGTTTGTATCGGCGATGCAGTGGACAAAAATAGAGCTTGCTATAGCATGTAGACCTACAGTATATTGATTTAAATAATCGTAATTTGGTATTAGTCTAATTGTTGTGTTTGTCAACATGCAACGCTAATTTTTTCTTCAATAAGATCCAGAGAACTTGACTTCTATTAATAACAGCACAGGTATCTTAAAAGTCCGTTAAGTAGAAACCTGGGAAAGCAACAAAAAGAATCTGATAAAAGTTGAAGCTATTGTAATGGAACCTGTTTCAACTTAAAAGGAATATGGAAAATATTCGAATTGTAAAGAAATTTAAGTGATTTACAGCAGTAATAATTTTCTGCCTCACGCTAATGCTTTCAATTCAATGTCTCAAAAGTAAAAGATTTATCAGGTGATGTATAAAGCAGTAAGCCACAGCGTACTGTACATATCTCGCTATTCCATCTATTCCTCAAAGACATTTCCTAGCTTTTAAGTTAGCAAATAAATTAAGCGATTTAACGTCCGGTTTCTGATTTGACAACGAACAACTCTATAGAAAAACTCCTGTCGACATGAACCTCAGATCTACGTAAATTTGCCTTATCGCTCTTCATATACTGAATGGGAGCATAAAAGATACAATGTTAGACAGCATAATGAGTGTGCTTACATTATACATAGCAGCCTTAATTGTTTCGACGCTGATGTATATAATTGATTATTTATTATACAAATAGCTCAGTTTCACATCTAGTGCACCTCGTATCCTTCTATGTGTTATAATGACACGGAACCAATAGAACGTGAATATGACAGTCATAAATGGCTACAACAGGATAAACAGATTGTTTTCCCAGGGAATGACGCCCCTGTCCAGCAAATGTTAGTTGAAGCTGAGGAAGGCATAGAGGGCCCACCTCGATATAAGCAGAATAACTCAAGAAAATGCATTATAAGTAATAACAAGAATGAGTATTGCTAGGTGATTTAAAGTGTCCACATATAGTTACACTCATATGAAAAGAGAATTGTTGAGCCGTTATATGCCATGGACCTGCCAGTATCAGTGCACTGAGAGAAAGAGAGAGGCAGATAGGAGGGAGAGAGAAAGAGAGAGAGAGGAGAGAAAAATGACTTCTCCATTGGACTCTTAGAGAAAGAGACTACACGGCTTGGCCCTGTGACCTCTATCCTACTACACCGAGGTACAAATGTCTCCTGGGTAAAATTTTCCTAACATAATATATTCTAATGCTGGTCACTGGCATTTAACAATATAATAAAAGATAAATGAAGGATCAACCTTGAATCTCTCCGTCAACAATTTCAGAATTAACGTGACGTGATAGGTAATAAATACTATAGGCCAACTTGACGTCTTCAATTTTATTTGCACTTAACAGCTACAGAGTTGTAACTGTTTTTTTCTTCGATAAATGTTGTAGAAATGTCTAGAATTCACTTCTAAACTACGAAATGACCTCAAAACACTGCTTCACAACATTTAAGACGCTGTTTCCAGCTTTCGATGCAGGAATAAGTTCACTCATTCAGAAAATAACCTCATTTCTAAGAAATTTAGTGTACGAGCGCCACATTGAGCTGTTTATTAAATACTATCTTTCCTCTCTTAAAAGATCTTTATGAACAGCTCTTCATATGACGCCAGTAATTATAATATAAAACATCTCCTATTAGTTGCAATGATTGCATAAGACCGAATAAATACACAGCGTAGTTCCGTATGATAAAAATTGACACTATACAAATACATATAGGGCCTACTATATGCAAGTTACAAAATAAATATGTATAGGAAATTTAATTAATGGGCTTTGTTTTTCAATTGGGTCCTACATTTCATACTAGTCTCCCTTTATATTTCATACGTGAACATTTCTTTGTTTACTTTTCTCCTACAAATATTAGCTTAGTTCATTTGATTAATTTTGATAGTTTTAAGTAAAAAAGATTTTATTTTAGCTATTCCGGTGTCTGGCCTACTGTGGTTCTAGATATCAGAATTTAATTATATGATTACCAACGGTTTACGGTACTGATTAGTTTAGTAGAAATTATAGTATTTAAGACATTAGTTGCATTAACTTTACTAGCTATTATTTATCGCATTGCCGCATAGAGCTCAGAATCCTTAGCGATGGCTTCTTGTCTGATAATTTAATAGCAACTATATATCTGCATGCTGTGGGCCTAAAAATAAGAATGAAATTTAAATCGCTAAGTTTTATCAGTAGGAATAAAATTGAAATATTAAATTTTATTAGCTTTTTCTTATTGAAAACCTTCATTGTAGGCACTGTATATTGTTAGAGTAGACAAACTGAACACTGCGATAGTTTCAGAAATCGATCAATTCAAATATAACTTGATGTATAGATAAACGCATTAGGTATCTCAGAAATCATATTTTAACTTGGAGATAAATTTCAGGTGCTCTAAGGTGTGCGTATTGTGGGTCCACTCCTTTGTTTACTCTCTGACGTGTTCATTACACGGCAAGATGGCTGACATAATGTGAGAATCTTGGATTAGATGCAGCGTCTATTATTATGTGCTGGATGTTATCATGGGCGACAGAAGCACTCTAATTGTTTTAATGCTACGTCTGACTATTTTTTGTCTAATTTACTATATTTAGGAATTTGCACCGTTTTGGACCTTAATTTTGCTCGTCGGCTTGTATTTGTCTCAATAGTGCTCGATGTTGTCATTGACAAAGGTAGCACTCTAATTGTTGTAGTGTTACGTCTGACATGCACCTCAATATCTATCTATCTACTGCTTTATACAGTGGCAAAGTCCAAACTTCATAGACATGTGCTTACATAGGCATGGAATGAGTATATTCTGTACTTCTAAGTTGATTTCCTGTTGTCTGTCTAAATTCCAGTTTAGTCTCCTCATACAGTACGTGCAGTTAGCCGTTAATCTATATCTTCAGTGTCTCGGACACAACACGAGAAGAATCTTATGTACAGACTAAAACTCTTCAATTATAGAAGTATATATACGAGCGTACACCTGTAGTTAATATGATTCAGCCGAAAACAATACAAATAATGCAGAATAAAAAATATATAATATCTATATTTATTAATTTGTATTAACGCAGAACTTGAAAATATTGTAAAATTAAGTACGCTGTTACTACACCAAAAACTAAACATGACATCAAAATACACTGAAACGATTTTAACTAAACGACATTTAGTCCACAATTTAATTTGTGCACAGCTCAGCAACACGTAAAATACGCTCAATTATATAATAACTATACGACTCCATAAACAAGAAAAAACATGTAGCTTTCGGATCATCTGCAAGGACTAGACAAAGACTGAAAGTGATAAAAAGAACAACACAGCAGTTTAACGTCTACTTCCGTAAAGGCATGGGATGCTACAGGAAATTACCCGGGCTAGAATTTGAACCGATCCTGCCTCAAAGGCAAGCTAGCTAACTACTCGCCCATCAAATGTCATCTACCAGCAGACATACGGTCCGCGAGATTGGCTATTTAGATAAACAGTTTTTTACATTTAGTACTAATATCCAAGTATATACATGGATATACGTTTTGATCTTCAACCGCAACCGAAAATAGGTGATACAATAGATAAAGTAACTGAGAGCTAGATATTATCCTACTAGATAAAGATGGTACAGCTAATGTTAACGTCACTTTCCTCACTCGAAAGCGATGTCAGTGAAGGGCGAGCCCAGGATTTATAAATTAATGTCATACATTTAAAATATTTTCTTTAAAACTAATTAAGACTCATTATTTCATAGAAGTTAGAACACAAATCGCATCATTGATGCCCATTAATAACACTTAAATTACTACAAAAAATACTTAATATGTAGGCTATTGCCTTACTAGAGTAGGAGACAAATTCGAAATAAAATGAAGCTAATACAATTATTTTATATTTCCTATAGATTACAATCAAGCAGAGTCAGGCTGTACATTAGCCGACATCACTCTCTTCTCCTCTTCCTTCAGCCGACCACTCAATCCGTTGATTGATTGATTCGGTGAAAGAAACACGATACTTTCACACGGCACCAAATTCGGCTGCTTCTTTTCAGAGAATTTCTCACCGTGCCTCGATGCTACCAGATGGAGGACTAGAAACGTCACCAATACCGATCCTGACAAGGCCAAGATGACATAAAGGAACGTATGCGGACCGGAGTACTGGAATAAGTAACCAGTCAGCCATTGTATCAACATACCACCGGTAGATGAACCCGTGTCTATCACAGCAATAGTCATAGAGCTGATCTCAATGTATCTATTAGCCCAGCCCAAACATGTGGGGTAAACCTGGCTCATGAAAAACCCAAAGGCTATTGTTAGACCAAACACGGCGTAGACACTGTTGGGAAAAATGTTGAGCAGAAAGGCAGCACAGATAGTTCCAGAGATCTGAGCAAAGAGTAGAATATGAGGTGGAATGCATCGAGCCAGCACGAATGAACTGAGCCGACCAATCGTATAGCTTATCCAGAAGAGCAGCGCCAGCAAGGTGGCAGCATTGGTTGATAGCTTCATGCTCTTCACAGCATAGGAGAATATGAACTTACCAAAACCTCGTTCTAAACCCACGATAAACATGAAGAAAATGAATATTAATCCCAACATCTGAATCCCGAATAACGTCTGACCGCCTGAACAACGCCTAGGATTAAATACATCTCTCCACGTCGAGAGTTCAGGAATGAATTGCGGAGGAGTTTTGATAATTAACTGAAAGATTAGAAACATGGCTGAAGCTACAAAACAGAATACACCAACTATTGCATACGGCCATTCAATTCCAGGCATAAACGATTTGACATCATTAAAAGTTGTAGCTTTGGTTGTGCCATTATTTGCTATTTGAGATCCGTTAGTTGTTAGCACCAAATCGCGACTTTCATAATACACTGTAGTGGCCATAGCGGAGTGATTTCCTAGCAGAGTATCGTCACCATTAAGCAACAGACTATCAGTATAAAGTAGAGATGTTATATGGCTTGTTGGGAGCTTATCTCCCACTAGTGAATCGTTGAGCTCCGGAATGAAGGAAGTTGGAATGTCTCCGGAGATAAAAGGTTGAGAGATGAGAATTCCCAATATGGCGCCGACACCAAAACCTGCGTGTAGAAGCTGATAGGGTCCAGTCGATCTCTCCCCCCAGAGAACAGCTATTGTTGGGTTCCCACCTGAAAATAAACACAATTTTCTGACATATTAAAAAAGCTGGTAAAGCTTAGTATAACGTCAGTTTTCTCACTCGAAAGATATGTCAGTCACGGGAGAGCACAGGATTTGAACCTCGCACACTGATCAGCGGTCGAGTATCTTACCGTCTTCGCCATTGGCTCCAGCCAATTTCTAAAATTGAAATTTATAGCATTCTTTTTCTCTAAAAATTTAAATGCAGATTACTAAAAATATAGCTGCATTTTTAGAAAGAAAAGATGAAAGTTAGAAATTTTAATAAGCAAGACACTTAGACTAGGATTTATGTGAAACAACTGTCGTAAATTTATTCTTTCACAACTAAAAAGGACTTACGTATTATAATTATATAAAATTATTAGTCTGATAAACAAATAAGCTAAATCAGCCGAAGAAAGCGAAAAGAAACTGTAGTGGAAAGAAAGGAAGAGAGAATGGAAGTATAGACCAAAAACGACAAAGAGAATAAGAGAGAGAGAGTGAGAGAGAACGAGGCACACACACAGAGAGAGAGAGAGAGAGAGAGAGAGAGAACGAGACAGAGAGAGAGAGATAGAGAGAGAGAGAGAGAGATAGATAGAGAAGGAGACAGACAGACCGAGAGAGACATGTTGAGATAGAGACAGAGAGAGAACGAGACAGAGACAGAGAGGGTTCTAGCCAGTGGAGAGTAAGGCATGCCCGTATCCCATGAGATGAAAGGCAACACCGAGCACCCACAGCGACCTGCACCAAGGAGACGCTGTCACTGCCACGGCTGAAAGAAGAAGAGAAGCGGCTATGATGACGTCACGATGCCACGCCCACTTGTCGTGAATGGCTCCGCCCACTAGGGAGCCGATGAAGAGTCCAGCGCTGCGGGCCGAGAGAATCCTCGAGATCTCCTCGTGGTTGCTGCCCACCCGGGCCATCAGATCCAGCAGGGTGGGGCCAATAACCTCGTTGTATAAACCCTAAATACAATAAAACAGTATGAAGCACATGAAACTCTGAATACAATAAAACAGTGTGGGGCCAAAAACCTCGTTGTATAGACCCTAAATAAAACAGTGTGGGGTCAATAATCTCGTTGTATAAACCCTAAATGAAACAGTGGGGGCCAATAACCTCGTTGTATAAACTCTAAATAAAACATTGTGGGGTCAATAACCTCGTTGTATAAACCCTAAATAAAACATTGTGGGGTCAATAACCTCGTTAATAAACCCTGAATACAAAAAACAGTGTGGGAAAAATAACCTCGTTGTATAAACCCTGAATACAAAAAACAGTGTGGGAAAAATAACCTCGTTGTATAAACCCTGAATACAAAAAACAGTGTGGGAAAAATAATCTCGTTGTATAGACCCTAAATAAAACAGTGTGGGGTCAATAATCTCGTTGTATAAACCCTAAATGAAACAGTGGGGGCCAATAACCTCGCTGTATAAACCCTAAATAAAACATTGTGGGGTCAATAACCTCGTTGTATAAACCCTGAATACAAAAAACAGTGTGGGAAAAATAATCTCGTTGTATAAACCCTAAATAAAACATTGTGGGGTCAATAACCTCGTTGTATAAACCCTAAATAAAACATTGTGGGGTCAATAACCTCGTTGTATAAACCCTAAATAAAACATTGTGGGGTCAATAACCTCGTTGTATAAACCCTAAATAAAACATTGTGGGGTCAATAACCTCGTTGTATAAACCCTGAATACAAAAAACAGTGCGGGAAAAATAACCTCGTTGTATAAACCCTGAATACAAAAAACAGTGTGAGAAATAACATTACTGAAGGGGGCGCTTTTATAAAAGAATCCATATAGTCTGTCTTCATAAACCATGAATACATTAATACGCCAGGGATTTCTAGACTCTACGCACAGCATGCATGTGAATTCTTGCGTAAGTATTTGCCACTGCAGATTGCTAGTAATAGTATTTGCCAGTCAGATTGCTAAAGGCTGTAGCTAGATTGAGAGGAAATCACCTGACATATCCAGCTGAAGAAGAGAGTGGCTGTCTTGGTATATCTGTATCTATTGTCAGGCTTTGTATCTGCTCTCAATACATCCGATATCTCCATTCTCTGCATAGTTAACCCAATCAACATAAAATTATACTATATAATTAAATATAAAAAATATAAAATAACTTAAAAACCTTGTCAACTTAAATAGTCGTTTTGACGATTAGAACTTGAAATTATTAGTACATTTTATTTAATTTCTAGTCCGGATATTTAAAATCAATAAGTGACATCTTAAAATTCTTGAGATGGTTAGAATTGTTGGGGTACTGCTAGGTACTTATTGCTCTTCGACGTACTGTTAATCGAGCCTAATAGTATTTGCAAGTTTATAAGTAGAGCTTTTCTTTATCTGACACTAAATTTAGCGAAATACTCATATATAATGTATCACAACTGACGCAAAGAGGCCAAAGTATAAGAGAGTTTGTATGGACGAAATACCAAGTAGCCTAGTACATTTAAACAAGATGATATATGGGTTTATTTGCACAGCTTTAAAGAAATTAAAATGTCATCCTTATAATCACACATAGTGTATAATTAATATCTAAAATGTGCAAACATTGCACACTTTTTAGTGTTAGAGTATATACCTGCGCAGTATTGAGGCTTCTATATTTTAAGAGGATATATCTTGATTTAATATGAAGGACTCAGCAAAATCCCAATGTTCTTCAGGGATTCAAGTTCCCATCATTTCAAAGATCTTTTACCATCAGGTTCACCTTATTATATTTCATTTCGCATTCTGGTGTTAACACTGATGATACCAGCTCACTGTTGTTGCTGATGTTGTTGCTGTTGCTGTTTTAACTAGTATCCGTTCATGTATTGAGCAGGAGCACTGAAACAATAACTAGAAACTGAGTTGTTAACGTATATTCGATATTAACACAACTGTAACAGTAAAATGATTTAAAGTGTCAAGCAAGAATTGTAGCAGTCTAATCTAGTGCACGATATGTATACAAGTGATGTCAGCTACAAAAAGTCTTCAGTAACTCTCACTCCGCGCTCTAACAACAAGCAACACATGATGCCATAACTTATGATTTTAATTAGTGTGGTATGAGTCATATGACAGGCAGGCTGCTGCCCTAAACTACTGACTCTTGCATAGCTCAAAAATTAACGGTAAAGCACAAAGTTGAAGTCTACATTGTACTATATATATATATATATATATATATATATATATATATATATATATATATATATATATATATATATAGAAATATATACAAGTATATATATATATATATATATAGAAATATATACAAGTATATATATATATATATATATATATTCACACACACAATATTACACATGTCTACTTACATACATGTATATATACTTCAATGTGTGGTGTGTGTTTATAATATATAATATATATATAATTTATATATCTTTATATATATTATATTCATATATATTATATATATATTTATTACATATATATATTATATATATATATATATATACATGTACACACATACATGTATATCTATATAGATATATGTATATATATATATATATATATATATATATATATATATATACATATATATATATACATGTATATATGATAATAATAAAGGTCTAACGTCCGTTTCCTCATACAAGGATGATGTCAGGGACGTCATATATATATATATATATATATATATATATATATATATATATATATATATATATGACGAATAATATATATATATATATATATATAATAAATATATATATATAATATATATATATTTTACATATATACAAGTATCATCGTATCATCATCATCATCTTCCCATAAATCCCAGTTTAACTAGAGTTCGATTCGAATAGACCCTATCCAATCTTCTCTGTCTCACACCATATCCTCAGTCAACCCCCATTAGAAAAAAAACATTAAAAAAAGTTAAACATTAGAAATATATGCATACAAGTAGGTACTGATATAAATATTTACATATGAATTCAAAAAAAAGAACTACTGCTAATAATTTTAAATGTTTGAGCTAGATTTTAACTCATCTTTTATTATTTATTTATTTATCAGTTTATAGCCTACAATCAAAGATTTAAAAATCACTTGTGGTTATATTTTCAGGGTCTATAACGTAATATAATTAATTTAGAGTACAATTTCCACTTTCAGTTTCTTAATGTAGTTCAGATTAAGCTCAGATGTTATTTATATGCAATTATTGTAGGTCTACAACTGCAGCTAAAAATCCGGAGTTGAAAGCAGATCCTGAGGGTTCAATCCTGGGTCAGCCATTAGAGAAGAAATTAGATAGGCTTAAATTAATGATTAGATAATTTAATAAACTGTCTATTTAATAACTGAGTTGAAAAATGAGGCAAAGGTGCCAGATATAACTTTAGATAGCATAGATTCAGATAGGTATGAAACGTTAAACATTGTCATCATTTCGTTATTATATAAAAATAGCCTATATCTGCCTACTCTTTCTCATCGAATATAGCGAAATGCCTAGAGTAACACAAGAGCATAATACATATTAACGGAGACATTATAATCCATTTTTCTACATTACGAAACTAAACGAATGTAATATATTTCTATGTAAAAAATTAAAATATTAAGTCAAATAACTAGAAATTATTGCTGGCATCATCTGAATGTTTACATTTTAGGCCTACTTAGCTCATTGCCGCGCGTAGACTGCAGCTTCCTGGAGACCGGCTCAAACCGGTTCCGTTGTTGTATCATGAAGTGTCAATAGGCCTAGACCTTGACAGTCACACAAAATTCAAAGATTGATTTTTATCTGTAAAAGTTTAAATGATAAAGATTACCAATCTGAAACTTATCAATTTAAAATTAGTTAACTTTTGTTAGCTCAGATATTTTATGTTGACAGGAAAGAAAGTTCTATTTACTTGTTTAATATCAAAATATTATACTTTCAGTGACAAGAACTTTATTACCCGTATTATACTTGAAGAAGCTAGAAATTATTAACTTTTAACTTACAATGCCTACCCGTTTATTTTTAAACTGCTGAAATTGTTTTCTACTACTGTTTAATAATGCTTAGATAGCTATATGTGACTTAAGAGCTCTTAAAGTAGGATAAATTTGCCTTGGTCAATATTTTTTAATGTTATCGTACTATTTTCAATCTTGTATTTTTGATTTTGCGTTGAATTTCTGCCTGTATCTGATGCATTGCTATGTTATCTGTCATACTGTTACAGTCTGCGATTTGTCAGATTGATCATGGAAATAAAAGGAATAGATTATTATAAAAACATTCGCTCATCTTACCTTTAACCTAACCAAATCACTAAAACTAACAGGATGCGACTCATTGCAGCTCCCTCAATATAAAAGCTTAAAAGTAAAAATTAAACACGCATTACAGTGAATAATCAACTATGTTGATATCTATCACTTTTAAAACCACATGTTTAATCCGTTAGGCAATTTAGACCATTTTCCGTATAACCAGTCCAGTGAATATCCGAGATTTTACTCTCAGATTAGCGCGGCCGGGATTCGAACCCACGAGGATTCAATTCACCGCAGCATTTGTCATTTAAAACTTCATGACTTTACCCCTACGCTATTTAGACATTCTAAAGTGTAATCTTAAAGTGTAAGTAAGATAAATAAATATTTATATGAAATTAAATATTAGTCGATCCTTATAGAGTTGCATTGAAGCGAACCAAATCAAACGTCATCCACAAATGGATTGGTTTTTCAGAATTTTCTCCTTTGCGGAACCTTTTGATGTTGCTCGTCGTCTCAGATTTAATTAAATACTGCTTGACAACAGTAGGCCTAGCAGTCCGGTTGTTTTACATGGTCAATGCATTGGTCACTACAGTTGACGGCAGTAAACTCTAAAAGAAAACACACAGGGCCGGTAACTGGATAATTTATTGGCTCTCTGTCTCTCGATCTCTCTGTCCGTCTCTCTCTCCTCTCTCTCTCTCTCTCTCTCTCTCTCTCTCGTGCTGTGCAAAATATGTTCTGCACAAAAAAGAAATTTAGGGTTCGTTGTTCCCCTCTAATAGTATTATAACTAAGTGCACGTGCACTCAAGTGTGACCTTACGAGGTCAGCTGCGTGACTCATTGCGTGGTTAATTCATGGGAAATCTCCTCGGGAAATTTCCAGGAATAGGTGTTAGTTCAAGAAGATTTGTGTTAGAGCGTGTAGTAAACTATAATAATCGAAAGTGTATAACCGATCGAGTTATTTTCTATTTTAAAAATGAGCAAAGTTAGAGAGTGCTGTTAAGCGTTTTGTCTGAATTATAAACTGTTGCTAAGACTGAATAGGTAAGATATTATAAAAAGTGACCATGAATTGCGACCAGCAAGCAATCCTCCTTTTACACAATTTCCTTTATCTTTGCACTGATTTTTTTGGATTTTCGAATTTACACCATTTTGGACCTTATTTTTGCTGACAGGCTTGGCTTTGTTTCAATAGCGCTCGATGTTGTTATGGACGACAATAGCACTTTAATTCTTATTATTATTATCATCATCATCATCATCATCATCATTATATAGCTCTCAAATGGATAGTTAAATTATCTAGTAGGCCTAATACTAATAGTAGTAATCTCTCTTAATGCAATGACTATAAGGAGGTTCCTGCCACATATCCCCATACTGTTTCTCTGCTTTTTACATCTAAAAGCGAATAAGTTATCAAATCATTTAGCTTCCATATTCCTAAGTTATCAAATCATCTAGCGTCCAAATTCCGATCTCCCCCTTGTTGGCACTTTCTTTCCAAGGGAACCACGTATCCATTTGATAAAATCATCTCAACGCTTAACAGTGGCGCCTATTCCCCTTTTAACCCATTACGCAAATCTCCCCTCAGTTTCTAAAAGTTAAGATATAAATTAAATAATTTAGTTAGACAATGCAAATGATACCAAAATTACATTCACTAATCCCAGTATACTGTATATACTATCACACGTATAATTTGTGTATAGGATACTTTGAATTATTCATTGAAAATTGGCAAGAAAAAATCCCCCTAGATCTCTAAAAAATCCCCCTAGATCTTTAAAAAATTCTCCTAGATCTCTATAAAAAGCCCTCCTAAGATTTAGACTAGGTACTCTGCGTAGTCGAAAAGCCCTGTATACGCCCCTGACCCATCTGAATGAATCCATCTTATCTTATCGTCGCCATTGGCTGGAGCCAGTGGCGGGCGACATCGGTAAGATACTCGACCGAGGGTCAGTATGTGCGGGGTTCAAATCCTGGGCTCGCCCGTTACTGACATCGCTTTCGAGTGAGGAAACTAACGTTAACCATAGCTTTAGCTTTTTTATCTACAAATGAGGAAGCCGTTATAAAATGTGCACTGCTATAGTAAGAGTTAAGCCTAATAATGGAAATATTTCCACATTCAGTGTTTTTAATGAATTTGTATTAATTTTTGAATTCCATTGTTTACGCTGTTCATCCCTATTCAATTAAATAATAAAAAGAATGCTTACAGTTTATTATATACAGCTGCAACCGACCTGTTAGGTCAGTTAAAAGTTTAACATATTCGTTTAGGGAAAGACCGAATATGTTAAATACAGTCAACTATAAATAACTAACATTTGTGAACAGCACACACGGTCAGGTTTGTAGTCGAAACATTTGAATAAAACTGTCGTTTAAAAAAACTTTCGTTCTAATAAAACTCTGGCTTTAACTAGTGAAGAAGACATATGCAGCGCCAAACTGAAGAAACCAGTGTTAAACGCTAGTGCAAAAGCCTTGATACCAGACAAAGACCACAATCCAGATACGTCTACCACAGTGGACACGCATTTTGTAGGGTACAAGAGAGTAAACACATAGATCATTTACAGTGAAATGATCACAACGTTGATATCTATTACTTTTAATACCACATGTTTAAACCTTTAGGCAATTTAGACCATATTCCGTGTAACCAGTCCAGTGAATGTCCGAGATTTTACTCTCAGATCATTAAACCCTCGTACCCACGAGGGTTCAATTCACCTCAGGAACTGTCAATTAAAAGTTAATGACGTAACCCCTATGCAGAGTTACAAGTGAGAAGTAATAGAAGTTCCCACAGTGACTGGATGGATAGAATGGAAAGAATAATCACTATACACAAATAAACTTGAAAATTAAGATTTCATTTTTATGAGGTTCAAAAAACACAGATTATTTAATATATTTACAAATCAAGTAAACGAATTTAGGCCTAACATTGGTATCAAATGGTACTTAGTGAAAATTCGATCCTAATAAATATTTCTAAATAGACGAAAGCTGTATTGGTTAGAAATTCAGATCAAACGGAATAGAAAAGAGATGTAAAGGTAATATCAAGGTTAACAAATAATCCAATTATTTTCTTTACGATCACACTAGTGCAAAATGTCAAATTCAGAGAGTAACTGATACGGGGCTATGCGTGCTGATACCGTATGTTAATTCAGTCATCCACGATCAGGCTGTAAAGCTTATGAATTACCTTCCATTATATTGGGATTTTTTAAACTTCTAGCTACACTGTAAGAGCATGGAACCCAACAATAGCAGTGGTCGAGAGATGACGTCGGCTGGACCCTGTCCACTTCTTCACATGCTTTTCCTCAGTTCAGTGTCAGCTGTATCCATAGCTTAGATTTTCTTGCAACTGATGAAGCTGACGTTGAATTTGCTTTTGCATTTAGTTATTTTTAATTTAGCTATTTTTAATTTAGCTGCTTTTAATTTAACTGTTTTTAATTTAGCTGTTACAGTCAATGAGAACAGCATTAATAATATTTTTTTATTTAGCCATTTTTAATTTAGCTGTTTGTAATTTAGCAGTTATAGTTCATAAGAACAGTATCAGTAAAATAAAACAGCTCATTGCAATTTATAGAATAAACTTCAATCAAGTGTTTACTGTATTTTGAACGATAAAGTAATCCACTAGAAATAAATTAGGCTAAAATTTGGATGCATCATGAAAGTTAATGTCTTATTCTACACTTTTAACGTAAACTGATAGTCCTGTTACAAAAATATGCAGACAAGAGAAGTGAAGAAGATTACTATTTACAACTATTGTAGTTCACAGTAACACATACACATATTTTGTTGAGTCAATATTTACACATATAAGATTGGACAAACATAGACATGCATGCACATGCATTGCTTTAATTCACATGATATGAACAATAAACAATAAAACTTGGCACAACGCATTTTAAGTTCAATATGACATTGCTTCGAGTCACCAACTATCAAAGGTCTAGAACAACAGTCGATGGTGATGTAAACAAAAGATTTAAAATATTTAAATTACTCAATTGTTAACATTTACGTAGCAAAAGGGCTAAAGAAAACTTCTGCAGTTTTATTGCTGTTATTTTCGTAGTAACAATTTTATATATTGTGAACTTCATGAAATTTAGCCAACTACTGATCTCCGAATAGTGTTAGCAAATAAAATCTTCTCAGCAAATAAGCAAACTCTTAACTCACATCTTGAAGCTAGTATTAGAATATAGAAAAAAACAATGTGCTAATTAACATAGAACAATGTAATCTGATGCAAAAATAATCAAAATAACAAACTTTCATATAAGCACTGCGGGCTATTAAATTTATAAAGATGATATTACAGTTAAAAATTAAAATGAGTTTAAATAGAAATTCCAAGTTTTAAAATAGCTGAATAAAGAAAGTGCAGAAGCTAATGTACATACAATCAGAAAATGTTACACCAATGCATACAAAATCTATCTAATGTAACACAGGAGAGAGACTAGATGATAGATAATAACAGATTTATACATCACGCAGATGCTAGCATTCTACAGGAGTCATTAACCGTGTCTCATGAGCGCTAACGGCTATAGCTGATTTTAAAAGCCGGTTAGATAAAGTAGGTTAGATAAAGCGGTTAGATATAGGCGGCTAGATAAAGCCGGTTAGGTAAAGCCGGCTATATAAAGCTGGTTAGATATAGCAGGTTACATATAGCCGGTTAGATAAAGCTGGCTAGATAAAGCCAGTTAGATAAAGCCAGTTAGACAAAGCCGGCTAGATAAAGCCGGTTAGAATAGCTGGCTAGATAAAGTCAGTTAGACAATGCCGGCTAGATAAAGCCGGTTAGACAAAGCCGGCAAGAAAAAGCTGGTTAGGTAAAGCCAGTTAGATAAAGCCTTCTAGATATAGCCGGCTAGATAAAGCCGGTTAGATATAGCTGATAAACACAAAACATTGATGGTGGGCTCACTCCTTAGTCCAAGCAGAGCTCTTTAGAGAGCATACATGGATCAGAAGTATGAACAAGTGCCTTGGACCTGCCATCTGACAGAACAATGAGGGATGTAGATGAAAGAATTACACATACTACTGCAATTCCGAATCATTAGTAGGAAACAATGCCAAATTTGAAAGATAAACAAATTTTGTTGAAAATAGTTTATTCTATGGAATCACTTTAAGTGTCCAAATTTAAATCCTGCTTAAATAGTCATTTCATTTGATATTTTCTATTGACTTCTGTTAAATTGTAATCGACACATCGGAACATGTTATGTACACACTTATCAATCATCATGCTCATTAAAAGTATTACTTAATGTGCTTAAAACTAGTGAATAGAACTCGTTGCTTACATTGCAATCAATGTAAACAATTAATTTTCTTATCTAACAACCACATTGGGATGGTAAACCGCACCAAAATAACTTACAAATGATGAACTATAGAACAAGAATAAGAAAATCAGCAGCATTTTTTCCAACCAGGCGTGTCAATGTCTCTACTGGAAAGATTTATTCTGGACTGTTCATCTTCCAGAGCTTCATTACCTCCAAACCGTGCCTTTAATTCCTAAAAGAATGCAGTGAAATGTGCCATACAAAAGCCAAAGTGAAGTTAACATTCGTTAAACATGTTAACTAATTGCGTCATACTTCATCGAATGTTTTAATATTTTGAATGAAAACTAGAAATTAAATGCAACATACCACTTTTTAATGTAGGCTTAAAGTCGTAATATATAGAATATAAAAATTACATTTTACTATTAGATCTATGTTGTTTTTTATTCTAACTATATACAACATTAATATATAATAATTATCATAATATAATAAATATAATATATAACTATAATATTAGAACAATAATGTGTTAATAGAATAAATTTTTCTTTCCAGATACATATCATTAAACATAATCTCATGTTTCTAATCAAGTCTCAATTCACCAATCAACAAAACTATCATGTGAACTCAATGAGCTCTTCACGTGATATCTATTGTTCCTGTTCTGCCATGTGGCAGGACCATGAATGATATTGATCCAATCACAAATTCTATGTCATTATCAAACTTAAATGTAGTCTTTATCCTGAGAAAATATTGACTTTTCAAGTGGTTTCTCATTGTGTTCCTCAGTATCCTGCCAAGCTGCCTCTTACGTCACAATGCAGTTTACGGTTGGTTTATTCTTTAGTGGCCCGGGCACAACACAGGACAGTGAAAAATAGATCAACCATTAACTGTTCGTGTCGTAGCATAAACTGAGGAACGTAAGAAGGACACCACCTCAGAAGCGATATTTTCCCAAGTCAAAGGCCACATAAGGTCAGGATAAGGCAGAGACTTTGCGAAGAGATCCACTTGCTGATCCACTGAGTGCTCTCTATAGTGAGTGTGCAAGCTGACTCTTGAGTATAAATGTCAATAGACAGAACACTAGAAGGAGGGACAGAGAGAGGCAAAGATAGATAGATATATATGAAGACACTAATAAACAGATACAAAAACTATAATTAAGTAATAATTGCAAACGAATTTAACAATACTTCACAGTAGTATACATTTACCAGAACTCCAAACCTTGGCAATGAGAACGAAGGCTTCTTCGATGTTAACGTTATCCTTCGCACTCGTTTCAATGAATGCGTTGAAGCTGTAGAAGTCTGCAAACGCTCGTGCTCGCTCAAAAGGCACTTCCCTCTGATCCTCCAAGTCACTCTTATTTCCTGTATTCCATATATATAACAGCGCAATACAACACAGTGGAACACAAAAACATTAAATAATAATAACAACAATTAGAGTGCTAGTATCTTCAATGACAAAACCAAGCACTATTGAGATAAAATCAAGTCGGCGAGCAAAAAAAGTCCAAAAACGGTGCAAATTGCAAAATCCAGAAAATCAGTCCAAAGTATTTCGTCATATGCACAAACATATGCATAACAGTACAATACACTACAGGCGATACAAATATGTATGCACAACAATGCAATACACTACAGGGGATACAAATAAGTGTGCATAACAATGCAATATATCTACAATGCAGGGGGATACAAAAATACATGTGCATAACAGCACAATACACTACAGTCGGGGTCCAATACATGTGCATAACATCACTATACACTACAGTGTAATACAAATACATGTGCATAACAACACAATACAATAAGGTGGAATACAGTTACATGTGCACTACAACATATTACATTAGAGTGGAATAGAAATACATTTTAATTTCATCACATCATAGTCATTTGTATCTAAGAGCTGATGTGTTAGTTGGTATTTTTGATTTCCAGAATGAAATAAATCTCCATTAACTAAGAGTTAATATAAATTTATAGTGAGATAAATAAAATTTAGTAATTAATATTGTACTAACTAATAATTACATAATTATATAAAAAATCAGTCAAGCGTAGATAGTATTTCATAGTATAATTATAATAATATTTAATTAATAATATAATTACATTATAATAATATAAGCATAGCCAATATTTCAATAAGAAATCTGTCTAGTATTTACCCTAAATTTAAAATACTAATTATAGATAACTGAAACTCGCAAAACCCATCTGTCTAATATTTACCAACAGTTTGCAATGCTAAGTATTTTAGATAACTGAAATTTTAATTAGAATTACAATTTCAGTTATCTAAAATCAGAAATATCATGAAAGTTAACAGGCAATTACAATTGAAATTTTACTTACCTATTAACATTTGAACGACATTGGGAGCAGCGTAACGTTTGATATCATCAACCCATCGCGTGCAGTTTTCAAACGTCTGATCTCTCGTTGTATCGTAGGCTAGTATGACACCGTTAGCTGACCTATAGTAACTCTGCGTTATAGTTCTGAACCTCTCCTGTCCAGCCGTGTCCCAGATCTGAAGCTAAATAGATAAATAATAATAAATAATACAATAAATATTATAAATTTCATTGTTAGTATACTTAGTTCTGAATCATATTCCAGTGCTTCTCAACCCTCGGGCCAAAACTTTGCCCACCATCAGTTCTAAAGTGGCTGGCCCCTTTCATTATCCTGCGCTGAAAAAGCGCCGTTGAATTAAAAATTGTAAGATGGCAGATTGGAAGTTGCTGCTGTAGTACATAATAATACTGCAGTAACTCAAGATAATTTAATATAATTATAACACAGAGGTTCACGCTTCTATTCTACACGATATCTGACTATGAATATAAAATGGCAAGACTATAGAATGATTGATGGCATACCTTTACCCGTTTTCCATCTAACGTCACAGTTCTCATAGTGAAATCTACACCAATAGTACTACCGTGTCTCTCCGTAAACGCTCCACCCATAAATCGTTGCACAAGACAGGTCTTTCCAACACCGGCATCGCCAATTAAAACCAATTTGAAAAGAAGATCAAAAGACTCCTCTGATTCTCCCCCAGGTCTCCGTAAAGCCATTGTTCAATATTTATCTCTATCCTGTTTTAATCGTAGTGCTTTGCCAAGCCCAGGAATTCTCAAACGTTTCAGATATATTTCAGAATGTATAATCTTAATTAAATAGAGTGAAGAGTTAGACGGTAGATTATGTCACAAGTTAATTTATACTAATACAACATATTGCTCCATATTGTCAATTGAAAAATCATCCTATAAAATCATTAATGAGATAAATGACATTTTACTACAACTGAAAATGTGTAATTTTGTCTATTTTATTAATTTTATGTGATGCAGTCGTAGTTTTACTTCTATTTATTGTTCATAAAAATATTTGTTTTGTTTACATAAATTATACAAATGGTTTCCACAAATATCATGTTGCCATATCGCAGATTTTAGTTTTGCACTAAAACATGTGCAGCAACAACAATGATAGAATAGAATCACAATAACGTTTTGTTTCTGTCAAATACTTTACCTGCTAAATAAAATAGACAACTTGGAAAAACCATGAAAAAAATTAAGCCTAATAGAGAGAATTACAAAAAATTGGTCGCAGATTTCGACTACTAGCATACATATGAAGGCGTACACATGTAGGCCTATGCTATCCGAATCATTTGAAGCTGTGATATAAAAAATGTTATTTTATGATTTGACAGCACACAATTAGAATGCAAAAATGAACACAATACAAGACTGTGGTTCCATCAAAAATACAACCGACAGGAAACATTATTATCCCAAATTGTATCGATATTGGATATAATAAGACACATTTAAATGACAATAAAAATATCCATAGCCCATGATTATAATATTCGAACGAATCTAAACGCACAAAACTGTCTATGAATATACTGCTCTAAGTCTATATAACTAGTGATCAACAACAAATGCATTCATTTTTAGATAAGATAAAATGTAACTTATATATATATATATATATATATATATATATATATATATATATATATGTATGTATGTATGTATGTATGTATGTATTTCAAAGCATATGATTATAATTTCGTTAGGAATTTAGTCTACAATTATGACCGAATTAAAAGGAAGACATTGTTAGTTTTAGCACTTAAAACCCTAGCTAAAAAGATTTGAATGTGGCAATGTTTTTTAGTTTCAGGCTCAATATATAGTTAATTATGCATATCTCTTTGGCTTTTATTTGTTGAATTATGATCAGATACTTACTCTTGTTATATTGAAATAATTACAATTTAATAGATATAACTGCACCATAGTTATTACGCAACAGATTTCGTATTTCAGCACGTTCTGGGCGAAAAGAATATTGAAGAAGATTTAGCACTAATACCTCTCTTACAATAGACTGCCTTGTTCAGTTCATTGCAAACTTTAGCTGGGGCTTGTCAGTCGTTATCATTTCACCCTGTTCGTAAACAAAGCCCTCATTCCAAACCCACTATTATTTCTAAAGTCTCTGTAGGTTAGTATCATGAAATGTCTCATTTAAAACAACTTCAAAAAGCTACCTTCATGTATGCATAAGAGTAAAAGACTTGCTTAAGCCAATATGGGAGAAGCCTGTGCAATGCTTTTTCGATATCTTACTTCTAGACTTCTACCGCTTATATTAGATGTTATAATATAATTTTAGATCGTAGCAAAATTTATCTAGATAAGAAAATTTAATATTTTGAGAAAATAGTCAAAAGGTAAAATAAAATTTTAATGCAGGCCTACTTCTTAATCATTTATAGTTACAGATTCAAATTTCTAGTTTTTTCATATATAGTAGGCCTATTACAGCAACGTTCGATAGTACGCTAATAAGAATATTAGGAACGTCCTATACATATGCTTCATTAATTTTTCAAACTCTACCAGCTAAAGTTTGCAATGAACTGAACAAGGCAGTCTATTGTAAGAGTGGTATTGGTGCTACTCTCGTGCAATCGAAGCTGGATTACTGCAACTCCCTATTTCTAAATCTTCCCAGTTGCGAAATTGATAGGTTGCAGTTCATACAGAATTCCCTTGCACGTGCAGCCTTTCGTAGTTCCAAATATTCTCATGTCACTCCAATCCTCAAGTCCTTGCACTGGCTCAAAGTTAGAGAACGAATTTTATACAAGACAGTTTCTCTAACTTATAAGTCCATCACCACTCTCGGTAATAGTTATATAAGAAATCTGGTTTATGTACTTTGAAGCCATTGTAGTGCTATTTTTTATTCAGTTGGAGATGTATCTAAAATGATTTGAGAAATTAAAATTTTATTCAATATTCATGGCTGGCTCTGTGAGAGCGGAAATATTTATCTTTTGCTGCACTATTACAAGTAGTGGCTTCAATTTATGGCACTTAGTAATCTCGAGATATATTTACTATTAAAAATTTCTGTAAATTGCTCTGAACTGTACCATGGACAAGATGTGTATTATTTCAAATCGCTAGTTGAGCATTGAGAGATATTTTAATAAATTGTATATTGCAAACTGATATATAATTTGTAATTTAATCTTAAAGTAACGTGGGAATAAAAGATGATTTGACGTTTCACTGTGTACTGTAGCGCAACTAAATGTGTTACATATTTTATTTCTCACCCATATGTTTGGAATTAATTTTATTTGCACTCATGCTTGTATTTAGATGTTTAAATTGATCTTTTTGCATTGAGATTTGTATTCATTTCAGCGTATGTTCATCAGAATTTATTTTGCGTTAGAGTTGCAAGGTTATGAAAAGAGAATATTAAATTAAATATTGAGGAAATGCAAATAACATGTAATTAGAAATTTAACCCTCATATATTGAGATATGATTTTTGATTATTGATGTATTCATTTAAAAACTGATTCTAAGCTAGATATGATATGACCATAGAATAAAGAAAAACCGTAAAAGTGTCAAAGGCAACCTCAACCATTTTAAACATTGAGTTCAAGAACTGCAGTAATGCCAACAACTAATTTTGCCAGCCAGAGGTAAACAATATCAGCTGATCGTTATTTAAAGGCATAAAATAATGAAGTTTTTGAACATTTGCAAAGCTTTTGAACGATAATGAAACAATTTAGTAGCACATTTATAGTCACATCTATCCAATATATCGTCATGACAAAAAGTTATTTGAAACGAATTCCTACTAATTGGATGTATATTTTTATAATACAAAACGCAAACAAATTTTTTTTCAAATCTCTTAAAGGATAATCCCCGTTCTTTAGTTTCCAGATTTCTGGAATTTGTATACCCAAATGTGCAACAATACATTATCTTAAAACCGTTTAGAGACTGAATATCATGAAATAAATCTGAAATTACAGCAATTACTATTATATACACATATGACAAAGGGGCTTTGTTTACCCTCACAATGAAATGGAGCATGCTGGAAATCAAGTCGCTCTTGTTACAAAACTGGGATCGCTGAAACAACAGTCATGCCATATCTACTTATCTTAAAGACCTTTGGATATGACATTCAATAAAAACTAGCACACTATATAAAGCAATAATACAAAATATATGCCTAAGAGACATGCATGCATAACAAACACTCGTGGAGTTGGGTGGAGAAATGCTTATGAAGAGCCTGATTCTGATTGGCTGTTGAGCGTGGCCTCGATCAATGCTATATTACCAGAGGACAGGCCATACAATTTTAGTTCACTCCTAAACTCTGGCTTATACGGAATTACCAGCTGAACTTGTCTAAATATAATTCTTAATGAATTATTGCGACAAACACATAAACTAGTAGATTTCATGTAAGCTTCTGAATTTCTGACGGCATTCGTATGAAATTGTTCTACTATACACCTTCTATAGGTCGGTGATAGTTAGCAAGGAAAATACGAATTCTATATCAGAGCAAGTGCCCCACGGGATTGCAGATTTATGTTAAATCGTCGTCAAAACTTTCTATAGGTCCGTTAGACCGATATTACAAGATCTCATATCCGATTACTATAGAAATCCTTGATTGTACCAGAAACGCCGATTACTAGAGTTGAATCTAGATTCAACTCTAGTAATAAAGCGTTTTCTCGTCAATTCAGGTAGAAATAACTGCAACTCGACACTTGGTGTTGGCAGTGAAGATAAAAGAAGAAAGTGAAGATAGAAGAAAGAAGTGAAGATATAAGAAAGAAGTGAAGATAGAAGAAAGAAGTGAAGATACAGAATCAGGAAATAGCGAATTTCTACGAAGAATACTAAGTTTCTAGTGCCTAATCTAGATAGGTGCTTCTTTCATAGAATTTAGCTAAACGACTACTATTCTGAATTCTACAGAAAGCGCGATTTACTAGTGCCTGAGTCTAGTTAAGCGTCTTTGCCTTAGATTCAGCTAAACGACTGTAAAATAACACCTCTTGTGTTAACAGTCAGAAGAAAGAAAGAAAAGAAGACAGAAGAGAATAATACTGAAGTTCTACGAAGAACGCTAATTTTCTAGTTGTCCACTCTAGATAAGCGTTATCCTTCTAGATCTCAGTCAGGCGATTGCAAGTCCTAAAATCTATGAAAAGCGCAATTTACTACTTGCCTATTCTAGTTACGCGTCTTTTTCACAGATTCAGCTAAACGACTGTAAAATAACACCTAATGTGTTAACAGTCATAATAAAGAAGGAAAGAGGGAAAGTATCAAATCATATAAGCGAGGAGTGCCTTGAAGCTAATAACTCGTTTCCCAATTTCTATCTCGTATTTTAATTGCAAATGCAGACATTTAGCTAACTGATTATAAGTAGACTGACTTTGTATTTATCGCCTATTTTTAGCATTTTATTAATTGTTTTGTAGTATTTGTTTAATATTCGATTCTATCTTTATGTTTATTGTTTCAACTCGTTATATTGCTATCGTGTTTCTTTGTTAATAATAAATCGTTTAAAATAATAAATCACTAGCTGTTGTGTCAATATTCTAATTTAGTTACAATTTAAAGAGATAATTACGAATAATACACAAATACTATAAATTATCATACATTGAACGAATAAACATGAGTTCTGTTCATAGCAGCTCCAGTCTTATTGATTTAGCCTCTAACTGGCTATATGAGCAAGAGATCCTTGCATCCTCAATGTTGTCATGTAAAACAGTAGCACTCTAATCGTATTGGTGTAGTTGTTGTTGTTGTTGTTGGTACGGGGGGGGGTAAGGTCGGGGGGGGGGGGTCAGTCATGACAGGCTAAAATTAAAAGCACCTACGTACATTTTGCAATGACACGATAATCTATCTCCTATAACATAACAACAGCTGGAATGCTACAGTCATCAATGACAACATCGAGCACTAGTGAGACAAAATCAAACAGGCGAGCAAAATGATAGGTCCAAAAACGGTTCAAATTCCAAAATCCAGAAAATAAGCATGAAGTACTAGTAGTCCTATATAGCTCTCTCCTGCAATAATACATGTTTAAACATTTAGGCTGCTTTAATAGTCAAATCTGTGACATGTACATGTCACCTGTGAGTTAATGGTTGAAAATTTGCCCTCTCTGCAACTCAATGGAGAGTTGATCCCATGATCTCTTTGATAGTCAGTTAAAGCTTCATGACGTTACTTATTGCTCTGCACACAGAGCTATACGTTAGACATGTTTGTGACGAGGACACGCTAGATTGGGTTTTGATAGAGAAATGCTGACGAAAAGTCCGTCTACAAAATAGTCATACAAGTTGTTGCTCAAACTTAATACCTTTGTTAAGCGGCGTGGTATCTCTTAAATAGTCTTCTGTCTTAGCAGAAAACGATTACATAAGAGACTATTTCAGAATTAAATATGAATAAATAAATAAATTGTAGTAATAATAATAGCAAGAATAAATAAAATGAGAATTGTTAGAATAATTAGATCCAAGAACTATAAGAAGATAGGATGCTCTAGTCACATATACTTAATTGCTAAATTAAGACATTTCTATAGTATAGTAATATTATTATCTAGGCCTATATCACCGAGCTTATGCTTGCTTAATGCTGAAAATAATTTTAGTCTCTCTAGACACAACAAACTGAAAATTATTTGTGCTGTCTATTGAAAACTGATATTACTACTGTTAGCTTATTAGCTTTTTGCTTTTTTTTAGCTTTATTGAAAACTAACTTCAACAGTAGTTAATAGTAGAATTTACTAATTCAAAACACACTGCAGATAAAATTTATTCTAGAAATAATATTTTGTATAATACATGTAGTTTGAAATACTTCTGTTCAAGTGACAGGCCTATTTAGTAATTAGTATTTATAGTGCCCTATCACTCTAGCTCATTACCATCAATCCTTTTCCATCCAGCTCATAATTAATCATTATCAGTCATAATAAATCTTTATCAATCCTTATCGATCCTTATCAATCATTATCAATCGTTATCAATCATTACCAATCATTATCAAACATTATCAATCGTTATCAATAGTTATCAATCAATATCAATCAGTATCATTCAAGCTCATTGCTCTTCACAGACTCTAATTTAAACAATATTTAACAACTATGACGACAAAGAGTTCTACAACTTTCTGGATCCCGGACACTTGCAGGGTCTTAGTTGTCCTTTTGGGTAAGTGTTGTTGAATACATGTATATAAACCTCTTTATACTGATGATTTGATTTAGAAGCTATGATTCTGATTTGACCTCATCCTAGATCGTAGGTAACATAGTTCACAAATGATTCGTTTGATATATATATATATTATCCGCTTCCGCCGGAAGTGGATTAAATGTATATATACATGTACATGTATATATATATATATATATATATATATATATATATATATATATATATATATATATATATACCTGTATATATATATATATATATATATATATATATACATGTATATATATATGTATATATACATGTATGTATATATATATATATATATATATATATATATATATATATATATATATATATATACATGTATTTATATATCTAATCCACTACCGGGATTCGAACCCTCGCACTTAGGTGAGGCCACTGAAATCTTGCTCCACTCCTGAGCTTTTAAAAACTGTAGAGCAGTCGATTGTTAGGTCTAATTATATTATTTTTCAAAACTGCAACAATTGATGGTGATTTATCAGACAATAGGTGGATCGTAAAACAAATTCCTTGCTTTTCTATTTATATTATTGGTTCAAGCATGATTTATCCACCAATAATAATCAGATTCTTAGTATTGATTTAATTTAACATATTTAGAAAACACCTATATTTCTGATTTATAGTTTGCTATGAAAATAAACAGAGGCTTTCAAGAAGTGCACATAAACGTTCCCTGTCGAGAGGTTACATGTTCAATATACAGTAGCATACTAACGAGAATAATTGTAATCATTTTTACATGCGAGGTCCTTTATGTTTCTGGCCTTGACGTTAAACACAGTAGGCCTACAACTATTGGCTGGAGCCAGTGACGAAGTCGGTAAGATACTCGACCGCGGATCAGTATGTGCGAGGTTCAAATCCTGTACTTTCGCGTCACTGACATCGCTTCCGAGTGAGGAAACTGACGTTAACCCTAGCTTTTACAACCTGGCCTAGGTTTCGATATGACGCCAGGATTTAACCAGACATGTAGCAATAGTTTCGTAAACGTAAAGGAGGCGGATTACGAATGAAGCAAGTCTTTTAAAGAAAATTTACCCCTTTACCAGAGAACGCTTTGAACGCTGTGCAATCACTATACTGGTATGAAAAGGTTTTCGTTTCACTTTAGTTTTAGCATCTTCATAAGCTTTTACTATTTTATAGGCCCATTTTCAAATATACTTGAACCAAAAGAGTTAAGTTTAAATTCAGTTTCATGGAGCGACATCTGCAGTTGTATTGATGTAGGCTATTCCAAATCATTTGTATCCATTCCAAACCATTCGTATCTATTCGGAACCGTTCGTATCACTTTGTAACCATTATTATCTATTCGTAACCATTCGTATCTATTCGTAACCATTCGTATCTATCCGTAACCAATCGTATTTATTTGTAACCATTCGTATCTATTCTCAATCATTCGGAACTATTCGTATATAGCTCACTGTACTTTGCTATAACTGTATTAAAATTGAGTTATTTATATTTTTGCTCAGGGTGCCTGTCAGGGATTGCCAGAGGTATGAAGTTCATCTAACTCTAACATTTATTTAAATAGACTATAACTGTTTGGTCGAAAGAGAATATTTCTTCTTGCTTAAAGCTTAGTTATCACTAAAATGTGTAAAAGTTAAGAATAGATCAATCAAAAAATGCATGCGTGTGTTATTCAGAGTAGAATAATCAATAGTAATAACAGTATAGGTTTAACGTCCGTTCCTAATCCAAGTATTATGTCAGCGACGTCGAATAGAGCCTTTTGTGTACTTATTAATCGAACGTTAGTGAAATAATTGCTTCAAAAATTTATTTGTATTTGATTGGTTGATTGATTGAATTAATTAACCGTTAGCATTTCATTGATTGATTGATTGACTGAATTAACTATCTGTATTTCCATTGATTTATTGGCCGAATTAATTAACTATTTGTATTTTATTGATTGATTGATTGGCTGAATTAATGAACTATTAAATGCAGTTCGGGCTGCTTGTCCAGCGGGATGTGAGATTTGTGACTCTTCCACTCTCTGCAGGAAATGCTTTCCTCTTTATGGACTCGACAGTACCGGAAGATGCTTCCGTAAGTTTCCTACATATTACATTTCTACTTTAAGGTTTTCTGGGCAGAAGTTGATTTTAATTATTTTAGAATATTGTGATGTGATCATGTAAAAAAGCTAAAAAGCTAAGGTTAACGTCAGTTTTCTCACTCGAAAGCTATCAGTGACGGGCGAGCCCAGGATTTGAACCCGCACCTACTGATCCGCGGTCGAATATCTTACCGACTTCGACACTGGCTCCAGCCAGTTCATGTAAGCAAGACATATTATTTTCGCCTCATGTAAACTCGTCATAATGAACCAGAGCTCCGAAAAACGGAAATTAAAAGAAAGTCACTTCATTGACAAACTATTTTCCGAGTTGCTCAAAGAAAATTAAATAAAATTACATGAATCTCTGTGGCATTAGTTTGATAGTTGAGACTTAATGTTAATTTAGCGGATAATTTCAACAGTGTATCCCAGTATATGTCATATATATATATATATATATATATATATATATATATATATATATATATATATATATATATATATATCCTGGGCTCGCCCGTCACTGACATCGCTTTCGAGTGAGGAAATTGACGTTAACCTTAGCTTTTAGCTGTTTTGCTTTTATATATATATGAATAATCAAGTATACGTTAGACTCTTCAGTATGTTTAAGTAGATGTTATTATTTAGCAATCGATTTGTGGTTAATTTGGTTATGGATGCATCAGACGGATATTGTGATTTTAAGTTAATTTAAATAGATCATATGGGAGAGAGTAAGCTATACTGCGTTTCATTACCATTGTTATTATCGTATACACGTAGATATCTGACAGTATGACAGTAAGCCTACTGCTTTGATAATTAGTATTATTTTTATATATCCATATCAATCCACTCTGATCTCTCAGAACAAATCTGGACTGAATTCACTGCGGACAATGATTAATTTAATTTAAAAAGCTGGTAAAGCTAATTTTAACGTCAGTTTTCTTACTCGAAAGCGAAGTCAGTGACGGGCGGGCCCAGGATTTGGACCCCGCACTTACTGATCCGCATCGAATATCTTACCGACTTCGCCACTGGCTCTAGCTATTAATAATATGATTGATTGATTGACAGCCTGTAACGAAGATAACTCAGGATGTTTGCTATGCACCAACACTTCTGTATGTGAAATCTGCTCCAGCAGCACTCAGGGTCCGGATAAGTATGGACTAAACACCTGCAGCAGTGAGTAGATCACATACCCTCTCTCTCTCGCTCTCTCCCTCTCTCTCTCTCTCTTTCTCTCTCAGTGCACTGGCTACTGGCAGGTCCATTGTATGTAACGCCTCCGCTCTTCTCTGTATTCCGCTTTCCTCTGCATGTTCACATACAAATGACATAAGAAATGGGTAGACAGATCACATGCAGGATTTACAATTCAATTCATACCAGTGACCTTTCAGTGACCTTGCAAATGCAGTTTATTGAAACTGAAGATAATAGGACGCTACTCTATCTATTTAGGTTTCATCCGAATCTATAGCAAAGGCGTTCAATAGAAAAGATTTACATTGAAAGTCTCTATTTTCATTATTTTTAAATTAATATTCTTATTTATAACAATTTCATCTCACTCTGCATATAGCACACTATCGATCTGCTCATCATCTGTGCTAATATCATCAACTAAATCAGACAATTATAGTTAACATTAATACTCTTAATTAATTAGTTGATTAAGGAACTGATTAATTGAGTAATTAATTGATAGATTTAACATATGGCTGTGTTAACATTTTGCTATGTAGACTGTTCCTCTAGTTGCGCCTATTGTGGAGCAAGTGGAGGAGGAAAATGTGATGTGTGTGTAAATGGATTCAACCTGAATACAGTCGGTCAGTGCGTCGGTAAGAAATCCATTTCTGCATAAACTGTTGCATTGTTTTTGTAATTTTGTAACTTTTATGTATAATGTAACTTTTCCATCTATTTTCTGTTAAACCGGTTACGCAAATTTCTACTGTGGGGCCCATAAAGCCCAGCAAAATTAAATTGGAGTTAAAAAGCTAATGTCAACGTCAGTTTCCTCACTCGAAAGCGATGTCAGTGACGGGTGAGTCCAGGATTTGAACCCCGCACATACTGATCCGAGATCGAATATCTTACCGACATCATCACTGGCTCCAGCCGTGGTGAAGTCGTGCATTTTGCTTTTTATAGAGCCCGCAGCTGGATTTGCTTTTAAGTATTGAATCAGTTACAATCAATCAACCAATCAAGAAGAATTTAACGTCAGGTTCCTCGCCATAATGCAATGTCAGGGACGCCACTACGTTGATTTATTACTATGCAAATATTCAATTAATTAAACTAAATGAATTAGTGTTTCTGACTGGATATGCTTTGAGTAGTTTATGTCATGGAAATTTTTCTGAGAAGTACATTTGAAAGATATTGTAAATGCACATTACAGAATTATTATACACTGTTACACACTTCTGTGCAAGATATCATACTTCCTTTAATGTTATAATTGCAGCTTGCCCCACAAATTGTGCCCAATGCGATTTTAGGACCGGCAAATGCCTCTCATGCAGTTCTGGATATGGGCTAAACTCCGCTAATGGAGCATGCGTAGGTAAGATATCGGAGAAATATTTGGATTTTTGAGATTATTTTGGATTTGATTTCGTAGATGCTCTGTAGTCGCCTCTTATGAGACGTTCAGTACACTTTTAGTTTATTCTGCAGTAACATGTAAAAACTTTTTCTTTCCAGAGTGAAGTAAGTACCACAAGTGAAGTTTAAGTAGGTTGCAGATATAATTCTTAAACACCCACATCTTGAGCAAAGAAAATTAATAAATTTAATACAGTGTTTCGGTTATTTACATTGAGATCTTCTTGTCATATGGTTCACAAAACTGTAAATTGAATGAGTTACACACAATTCCAACAAAAACCTGACAACATCTAGCCCTATGGAATTAAATCAAACCGAGGAGCAGCTTGTGGGTTGTCCATAAACGAAGCGTGCCAAGATCCAGTAGTCAGTCCAAGGTGTAGTTTAAAACATGAAAGAGCACACAGCGCTAAGATTGAAGCTACCAATTTCATTGAAGAGTATTTTAAAGAAATGGAGAGGTAGAGAGAGATACGTATAATAAACCAACCTTCGCTATGTATTTTAGAATTGTAAGTAGTAGGATTATTGGGGGGCTGGCACATTATGATTTTTAAGCACAACCTAAGATTAAAACCTAGCTAAATTTCCTTTTTAGCCTTGCTCTGCCTTGATTAAGCATACTGAGATGAACGTTAATCATTTCAAGGCTAAAATAGAATAGCCTTAAAACATAGCTAAATTCTATTTTAGCCTTGATGCATAAATGTTCCATGAATATTAAGCACAGACATGCCTTGAGTCTTGCTTATTTCTATTTTCTGCCTTAAAATTTACACCATTGCAATTGAAGCATAGCCTTGCCTATCAATAATCTAACACAAGCGTAAAATCAAGCACGCCCACAGCTCACGAGGACAAAAACGATTTCAATTCACATCATTTCATCCACAAGGCAGAGACAAAATGATTTTAAAAGGCATCTTTAGCCTTGATACCTAAGCTTATATCTATATTAGCCTTGTCATCAACGTATGTACTGAAAGTATGATAACCATTGTTTCATCAGCACAATTATGGTCACAGCCTGTCTTAATAGTAAATATACTATTGAAACATTCATTTAATGATTGTATATTTATGACATCCATTAACAATCTCTCCATCGTTTCTTCTAAAGAATGTTATACTGTGTTTAGTTTTTTTAATAGCTTCATATAAAGACTTAAATTCTTTAACTTCTCCAGTATCATTATTTTCATATCTGACAGGTTTAGGGTTATTTCTTATACCTCTCAAGTACTCATGCCTCTGGTCTATAATCTTTTTTGGTTGAACCTCTTTTAGTGGATATTTTCTTGGTCTTCCTCTTGCTCTTCTAGGTTTGTCTTCTTCATTTTGTGGATCAACCTCTTTTAGTGGATATTTTCTAGGTCTTCCTCTCTTTCTTGTTGTCGTATCTTCATCCTTTGGAGGAAACACTTCTTCTCTCTTCAAAAGTCCATTTTCAAAAGTCATAAACAACAACTCTGTTTTTCCAGCACGTAGAGCTGGTGTGATTTCAGCATCGATCAACATTTGTCTCAATTCGGCGGCCGAGTATTTCATTTTATATGTAAGAAAAAATATTTAAATAAAATTCAAAATTTACAAACAATAAACAAATAATTTTCTCGTTTGTAAATGTTTTATGTTAAAATAATAATTAGCAAATAATAAAATGTTAGACACCGTTGATGGTACTACGCTTTCAAGTAAACTGAAAGCATTTTTAATTAGAAAGCTTGAAGAAAGGCAAACAGTTGTTAAAAAACTAAAGAAAAAGCGAAAGATTGTAAAAACACTTTCCTACACTACCGCGGTGGCTTCGATCGTAATTTCCGCAGTGCTAGCTGCAACTGCTACAGCTGTTGTAATTCCACCCGTTGCTATAATAGTGTTATCCACTTCAAGCGGTATATTGACAGCCTTCGCCAATAAATTTAATTTTCAAGCTAAAAGTAATAAACTAAATACAGAAATTGAAAAACTAAATAAACTTAATGAAAGATTTGACTTTGTTGTCTCCTGTAACGGAAATCTTGCTGAGGCAGCCTATAATCAGATTATTTCTGAATTTACATAGAAATTTGTTAATACATTTATTAACGAATTTATATATCGCAATTTACGGCTACACTTCCATCACAAACCTCATTAGTAGAGAATCTAAAGCGTAATGAAATCCTAAATCAACAAACATTAAATTTTTTCGTAATATTAATTTCAAGTCTGATTTCTTTCGATCTGGATCTAGATCTCTTACAAGTTTTGAAATAAATTGCCTAATTTTCAATAAAGGTGTACCCTCTTCAGGTGTTGCTGTTAAATTAGCGCGACCTAGAGTTACTTCCAAGTCACTAAACATATTTCTCGGTAGTTTTTCAATTATTGTTAAAAGTAAACATTTCAAATCAGTAGTAAACGGTGAAAGAATTCCTCCCACGTCAGAATGAATTTCTTCGCCATTATACAATTTCATATGTATCGAGTTAATATTTTCCAAATATGTATATTTTCTTTGAAATTCTTTCCTGTAATTATTGATTTCGCTTAGTTCCCCAGAATATTTTGTCATAATAGCTAAAAGATGAAAACAAATAGCCATTAATTTCTTAAAATCAACATTATCTTTCATGCTAGCAATCTGTAGATACTTCTTGTTTACCACATCAAATGTTTGACTGGGGAAACCAACATTAAAAATTAAATTATGCTTCATATCAACATCTCCATTTAATGAACCACCATTAACACTGAGTTTCATATCAATATTTTTTTGTAGAGCAATGTCATTAGCAACAACATCTCGTTCTACATCCTTTAAGATATCTAATCTTAAATTTTGTCCAAATTCGTTAACAAAACTATCGCAGTACCTCTTTGTAACGACATCCAAATCACTTTCTGGAGGTTGCTTAACATTGAAAATTCTATTGTTGCTCATATCAACATCTCCATTCATTGAACCACCATTCACACTGAGTTTCGTATGAATATTTTTTTGTAGAGCAATGTCATTAGCAACTACGTTTTGTTCTACTTCTTTTAGGATACCTACTCTTAAATTTTGTCCAAATTGGTTAACATAACGATCGCAGTACCCCTTTGTGATGACGTCCACATCGGTTTCTGGAGGATGTTTAACATTTAAAATTCTATTGTTGCTCATATTAATGTCTCCGGTGATATCTCCTCCAGTTTTGTCAACTTTTGTACTGTCGAGTCTATCAACAAGCTTGACAATTGGTCTGAAAACTGAGTCTACATGCTCCATCAAATCACCAGTTGTTGAATGCGATTTGCCACCAGTTTTCGATATAGTACTCATTTTATAATAAAAATTTAAATGTTATATAAAAATGTCAAAGTATACAAACTACGGTGTAACGTTGACTAAAGGTCAGGTCCAAAAACTAAAGAGCGCGTGCGATCATGATAGAGAGGTTAAAATACGAATATAAAAAAGAATTTGTCGGGTAATACGAATCTTCCTCTCACCCAAACTCAAATTAATAAAATTAAAAAGGCTACATCTGGAATAGAATTGTGTCTGAGTAGAGCACAATTAAAGTACATGGAAAAGAATGGAGGATTTCTGCCGTTGTTGGCAGCAGCCATTCCCGCCATCGTGGGAGCTATAGGTGGATTGGCAGGTGGAATTAGCTCGGCAGTGAATTCGACTAGACAGACTAATGAATTGAAGAGACATAATCAAGAATTGGAAAACATAACCAAGCAACAACTCGGCGCAGGCTTAATCAGTGATGCAATTGCTCCAATTCCGGTTGCAGGCAAAATGCTATCAAATGCGTTGAAGAAATTTGGGCTCGGTGGATGCGTCAAGAATTTGAAAGGAGCTCAGTGGGGTAATGGATTGTATTTGGAAAGAGGTGGATCAGGAGTTTTTTTAGAAAGACAGGGGGAGGCATAAACTTCCCCCAATTTTTAAAATCATTCAAATCTCTTAAACCGCTAAGCAACTTTGATATAATAAAAAAATGTAAAGAGCTAAATGTAAAAAATTTCAAAGGTGTATTCATGCGAGATGAGCTAAAGGGATCAGTTAGTAATAACGAAAGTTTAATTCTTAATATTGATGACAGCGAAGGGAACGGGACCCATTGGGTATTTCTTTATAGTAAGAATGGCAAATGTCTATATTTTGATAGTTACGGCTTCATACCTCCATCAGAAGTTCAACATTATTGTAAAGGAAAGGAAAATTATTTTAACACTTTTAAAATTCAAGCACCAAACGAAGTTATCTGCGGTCATTACTGTATTTACGTGCTATATAAACTGAACAATGGGAGTCTATTCAAGGATGTATTAGATGAATTATACGAAAGAAACAATTTAAAATAATAACTACTACATAAAAATGGTAGACTTGAATACTAACTATTCGAAAATTTATCAAAAAATTTACGGTAGCAACTATGAGAGCAAGCATCACGATATATTTCCTAAAAATATATTTATGATACTAGCTGGCAGCACCGGTTGTGGCAAGACAAATCTAATGATGAACTTCATTATGAAAAAATTAGTGTACTATGATGATATGATGGTGTACACAATGACACCCGAACAAGACGCGTATAAATTCCTTCGGGATTGTAATGATGAATCAAGGAAGAAGTCTAAAAAAAGTCAAGATATTGTTACTTTTCACAACCCAGATGATGGAATAGTTCACCCTTCTGAACTCGATAGAAATAAAACACATATTGTAATATTTGATGACGTCATGAATGAAAATCAGAAAGATATGACAGATTACTTCTGTCAAGGTCGACATAATAATGCGAATGTATTCTATTTATGTCAGAGCATTCATAAGCTGAAAAAACATGGAATTCGACAAAATGCTAATATTTTTATTCTATTTCGACATGATAAAAAATCGCTTAAATATTTCTATGACACTCACGTAAGTGGTGATATGTCATTTGAAGAGTTTGAAAAAATATGTAATGAAGCTTGGATGAATAAGCACGGTTACGTTGTTGTAAATCTGTGGGAGGAACCTGAATGTGGTAGATATTTGTTAAATTACAATGCAATGTACATACCTGAAAAATATCTAATAATACCTAATAATACCTAATAATATCTAAAAATACCTAATAATACATAAAAATACCTAATAATACATAAAAATACCTAATAATACCTAATAATACCTAAAAATACCTAATAAATAAATATATGTATGTAATAAAATGATGGTGGAGTTTGATATTAACCGGTATAACAAGGCCAAGAACGAAGTCAAACAAATGTTTCTGAATGAGAAACTAGGCAATCAACAGTCATATGAGAGTCAAGCAAAGTTATTCAAACCGTTAATCGACACTACAAAGGAAACGGCTCAAATTCTAGAACAAAAGATTGTCGACAACAAACAAAACTTGAGTGATATTTTAGTTCCCTTTACTAATCAATTGATGCGTTTAAATGATCAGAGAGAGGCTATACAGGCAATGCCATTTTATGATTCACCTATTCCTGAACGTGAATCCACACCAAGGAGGGATCCTGTAATTATTAATTTAGACAAGAATCTCAATGAAAGTGATCGAGAGAATCTAGATCTGCTCGACCTGAAACTTCCAAGTGAAGTCTATGAAAATAATGAAATTGAAGCAACATTAAAGGAGATTCAAACGCATAATAGACGAATAGGGCAGTTTTTAGGAAACAACAGTAAAAAGACTCCAGCTGAGAAAACGATATGCGAGTCTCAACAGAAAACACTGGAAAAATACAAGAGCATATTGACTAAGGTAAAAGCAGGGAGTGAACTCGTCGGAGAAGGACTTAAGAAGAAGAAGAGAAAACTTGTAATGCCTGCAGGTAAACAAAAACGTGGACGAGGTAGACCAAAAGGAGATCAAGTTGTACATTATGAAAATCCAGATCAATTGGTCCATCTGCTGGTGGAAAATCTTGCAGCTCTAGAAGCTGGAAACAATGGAGCATACAATACCGCAGTTGGTATATTGGATGAACTGCTAAGAATTGGTGCAATCACCAAGGGGAAATATGATGATATATATAAAAACCATTTCGAAATTCTCTAAAATATCCAGTTTAAAATTTAATCCTGCTATAAAAAAATGGCGAAATTAACTCTGTCGAGCACGTCAACAGATTTTACTACATATCTGCACCCTCCAATAAGTTTGGATCCTAAGAAAAAGTACGAAGTAGCATTTATATCTCTGATGACGTACAATTCAATTCCTAACATCACGGAAGTCAACAATAAATTTAAATATTCCACCGACGGTGGAAGTACTTGGAAAATAATCACGCTTTCAAAAGGTGCTTACGAATTAAAAGATATTAACGCTACGATTCAAAGGGAAATGCGAGAAAACGGTGACTACGATACAATTAATGAAAAATATTACATAAATATAAGTCATTTAATTTTCAAAACAATTTTGACTATATCACACGAAAAGTACATGGTTGACTTTGGAATTGACAATTCATTAGGGTCTACTCTAGGATTCACCGATGAAAAACTGTCAAATGGAACTCATCTGTCTCCCAACATAATTGATATAGAAAAAGTCAATTCGATACAAGTCCATTGCGATATTGCTATTGGTAACTATCTTAATGGTAAAAGATCTAATGTTATTCATACATTCACCCAAAGAGTAAATCCAGGCTATAAGATAATAGAGAATCCTACTCCTGAATTGATATTTTTACCAACAGTTAATAGGCATGAAATTGATAGTATAAAACTGTGGCTGACCGATCAAGACAACAAACTTATCGATCTGATGGGTGAAAGACTTACTATTGTATTACTAATTAGAGAAAAATCTAATTAAAAATATATTGTATTTAGTAAAATGATTGTCAAAGAGAAATGCAAAGCATACAGTTCAAAACAAACTCTGGTACATGGACGGGGATTTGTCGATACACTGAAAGATATGGGTTCGTACGTCTATCAGAATAAAGATTTAATTGCAAAGCCAATGTTAGGAGCAGTAGGTGATATTGCTGCATTCGGTTTGACAGAGGGCGGCAAAGCATTAATTAGAAAGATAGCAAGCAAAAATAGTCGTCTAACTCCAGAATCGGAACAGATACTAGAACAACTACAAAAATCGGGCAGTGGATTAAAACGATTTTAGTTTAAAAATTATTATTATATATATAAAATGGAAACTGAATTGCCAAACGAAATATTCTCTCAACCAACGTCAATTATTGTAGACAATAGTGTAGAAAGTCGTCAATACTCGTCTTTTATTCCACAGACTAAAGCCGACTTTGATTCTAATGGTCATGTTATTGAAATTGATATTCCTGCAAGTGATTCGTACTACAACACAGCTAAAAGCTTCCTTAAAATAAAGGGAAGATTAGTTCGAAATGACAATGGCAATGCTTTTGATAGAACAGCTCAAATAGCTTTGATAAATAATGCTATTCCATACCTTTTTTCTGATATTGAGTATATTCTAGGAGGTAAATCAATTGAAATATTACGTTTTCCAGGACAGACTACGTCAATGTTGGGTTATCTGTCTTATCCTGACGATTTCAATAGCAGCGCGGGATTGAATCAAAGTTGGAGAAAGGACACTAATGTTGGCGCAGTATCCTCCAAATATAGACAATCTCCAGCAGTTGCACCAGGCGGAGACATTGCTGCCAATCTTTTTACACCGCAAGAAAATCCAGATTACAATGAAGGATTTGCGATTCGCCGACAACTTCTAATGAACAACGATGCGCCAGGTCAATTTTCATTCAACATTCCATTTTCGCATCTATTTGGATTTTCCGATTATAACAAAGTACTTTACAATTTGCGTCATACGTTGCGACTAACTAGAATGATTAATAATTCGGCTATTCATAAAGCGAATAACGTTTTTGAAGGTAAAGTTTCACTAACGGATATTAGGTGGATGGTACCAAGAATAAAACCGTCAGTTGAAATGATAACTTCACTGCGAGAGTCTGTTGTAAGTAAAAGGAAAATTCCAGTAAGTTTTAGCAGAAGAACTGACCAACATACTACAGTTACGCACAACGTGCAGGAATTTGAATGGATGATCAATAGAGACGCTGGAAGTAAAAAGCCTAGATGGATAATTGTTGGATTTCAAACTGACAAATCAAGAACACAGGAACAAAATCCAGCTGTGTTTGATCACCTTAACTTGACTAGTGCTTTTGTTGAATTGAATGATCAGAGATATCCTGCAGATGAACCGAGAATAAACTTTGCTACAAATGACTATGTAGATTTCTGCGCTATGGCGGATGAATTTAAGAAGGAACACTTTGGTTTTAATCATTTAATTGGAGGTACACAGATCGATATGATGAATTACAAAAAGCTATTTCCACTTGTAGTCTTTGATGTAAGACATCAGAGTGAAAGAATCAAAACTGATGTTATGAATATGAAACTTAATTTTAAATTTAGTCAAAATGTTCCAGAACATACTCATATGTATGTTACGATACTTTCCGATAGAGTGATGTACCTAACATCCGATGGTCAGACTCCGATTATTATAGATTAATAAGTTTTCTAATATGAAAATTATGTTATAAAATTTTATAATGTAATTTAAAAATGTACTGCTTGAAATGTAAAAGGAAAACTGATTCTATACAGACGCAGGAAAGGTTAACTGCTAATAATAGGAAACAGCAATTTGCTATTTGTGGAGTGTGTGGAAGTAAAAAGTCAAAATTTGTCTCGGGTCAGGGTGTGTTTAATAATGTGTTATCGGCAGTTGGAAATACAGTTGGAGAACTACATTTACCTGCCAGACGTGGAGAGTACGTACCTAACGGTTCATTTAATAATCTCAACAAGTATTCGTACTGCGGTCCAGGCACAAAGTACGAACTGAGAAATCGCGAAGGTTATCAGGGTATAAATGAGTTGGATGGAATGTGTAAATTGCACGACCAGTTTTATACTGCAAATACCGATACAGCGAGCAGAAATATAAGCGACGAAGCTTTGGCTCATCGAGCATACGAAATTGCTAATGATTCAAGATTTGATAGTGCACAAAGAAATATGGCTCGATTTGTATACCACATCATGAAAAATAAGGCAAAGTTTGGTCTTGGTGTTGAGTCAAAAAACGAATAGAGGGGTCCAGCGAAGAAAGAGGTTTGAAGCGAAACGTTGGACCCTTTGAAGAATTGGCTAGAGAATTACACAAACCGATTCGCAGAAAATTTACAAGACGACAAGTTCACGTGTTTGAAGTTGATGAGATATGGGGAGCAGATTTAATCGAAATGCAGGAGTGGAGTAGAGTAAATAAGGGCTACAGATACATGCTTAACGTCATTGATGTGTTTTCCAAGTTTGCGTGGAGCGTTCCGTTGAAGGACAAGAGAGGTGAAACAACTGCAGAGGCATTTAAACAAATAGTGTCATCGTCGGGAAGACAGCCTAAACATTTATGGGTTGATCAGGGTAAGGAATTTTACAACAAAAACTTGGATGATTGGTTAAAGAAACTTGATATCAATAGATACTCTACATTTGGTGAACATAAATCAGCAGTCGTCGAACGATTCAATAGAAGTATCAAGGAAAAGATGTGGAAAAGATTTACTGCGGAAAATACGAGAAATTGGATTGATATGATTGACGATTTAATTGCAGAGTATAACAACACGAAACATTCGACTGTAAAAATGACTCCAATTGAGGCGAGTAAAAAGGAAAACGAAGCATTTATAATTAACAGTAGGAAGTATAGAAATTTGGAAACGAATCGAAAATTTGAGGTTGGCGATAGAGTTAGAATTAGTCGGATTAAGGGTGTGTTTGAAAAGGGATTCCTACCCAATTGGTCTGAAGCGGTGTACAAGATATCCAAAGTGCAATACACATCCCCGATCACTTATAAATTGACAGATTCGTTAGGCGAAGAGATAGAAGGAGGTTTTTACGCAGAAGAATTGCAGAAGACAAATCAAGAAAATTATAGAATTGAAAAGGTTCTACAACGGAAAAAGATTAAAGGTGTGGAACATGCCTTGGTTAAATGGGTGGGTTACAACAAGAAATTTAATGAATGGATTCCCATATCTAATTTACAAAATTTAGATTCATAAAAAATTTCTATTTAAATATTTTCTTGGACTATATAAAATGACAACTACAAACTCAAACTCAGAAATAATCAAGTTTCAAAATCTCAAAGTTGAAGATAAATACATTGTAATGGGATTCAAACCTATACACACAAAATTCGGCAAATCATATATTCTGTACGTTATACAAAATGAGGGTGAAATCCCTAAAAAAAATGTGGTCCACAAAAAAGATTAATGAATATATTAAAGAGGAAGAGTTGGAAATGGACCATGAAAGATTTGAGTTTACGGTAAGAGAAATCAATAACGGAAAATATAAGGGAATGTTGTATGCAGAGATTGATGGTTTCAATACAGACAAAGATGATCCTGAAGTTGTTTGGTTTTAGAGAATTATTTTGAAACCAAATGTGGTTTGAAAATATTAATAAAAAATTACATTTTATATATTTAAGCTATAATGTCCGTAAGCTAGAGTGTGAACGCCATCGTCCATGATTACTCGCTTATCGTCATCTGCGCTGAGAGCAACTTTATTGACTTCCTCAGTATAGAATGAAAAATTTCTTGACTGAAACGGAATATTCTGAAGTCAGTTTGCCCCCCTCACGAGGGGGGCAAACTTTATCCATAAAAATATGTTTTATATATTTAAACTATAATGTCCGTAAGCTAGAGTGTGAACGCCATCGCCCATGATTACTCGCTTATCGTCATCTGCGCTGAGAGCAACTTTATTGACTTCCTCAGTATAGACATCGTGCAAGCGTGATCTAATAACGTTCATGCTTCTAGAATGATAATTTTTCTCAAACAGACAATCTCTGTAATCATCATGTGTTATTGTCCTCTCAACAACATTCTTCTTGACACCTTTACATTTCTTGTGCTCCTCATCTGCTAATTTGTAAGAGTACAACTTTGCTCTCAATCCAACAAATTCTTCAATTTCCTTTCCACAAGCTTCGTCTTTAAACATTCCAATGACTTTCTTGTTAACTCCAGTCTTAATGCCTGATGGATGAACTCTCGGATAATCGCTAGTGTCAAATCTGCGTTCGACGTCATTAGATATATCTGCGTAAAAATCTTCCGTCTGTATTTCGTACATCAACGAATCCGTGTCTGTAAACAACAGCTTGGCTTTATCATTGTATTTTTCCTTTATGTAATTATAGTGAAATTCGTACATTAAAGTTTTACTTAAATCTAATATTGCCATACCTAGGTAGATTGGCTTATTATACAGCAATTTAGTTTTTCTCATGTGGACGCCGACAAGATTTTCGTCAAATATCACTGTTCGGTCATAGTACGGCTTTGCAGCCAATTTAACAGCCTTTTCTCTATTATCAACCAATCTGAAATCTATCCTATTTTCAATATTCTCCATAGTTTTTCCAAAAACGCTATTGTTCATTAGTTTAAAGAAATCTTTCTCAAAGTCGTTGGCAGCCTTAGTGCGTAGCTGTGTATTTAAATCGATGTAAGTTTTAAGCCATGGACTTTCTTCAAATTTTATGCCTCTGTGTATTTTGGTAATTTTCAGTCCCATACTTTCGTACAGTTTCAAATTCTCGTAATGTAATGTGTACTTTGTTTTATCATTCAAATTCGGTATCAATTTCTCTACTTTATTCACTTTCACAATTTCGGGGGCTAAAGGATAGTCATTATGCAGGTCGTGCAGCGCTGCAGGATATTCCAAGTCAACTTCGAGGATACACTTCATTTCTTTCCAGTTCTCCAGTTCTTTTTCTATCATCCATTCGAACCCGTGTGTGGGTAGGGGCTTACTCATCGAGTAGCCATAAAGGTTATTCGAATCCAGGTATTTGATAAATTTGGAAGGATCATTAACGTTAAAATTCCCATCCATGTATTTATTATTAGCTTTTGAATATCGGTTTGAAATAGTGCTTACACCACCTCTTATTCCGTGCTTAATCATCAGCAGCATATCGTAATCGCTCAACAATTGGAGTTCAACTTTAGTTAATCTTAACGCAGCATCCCAAGCTAGTCCTGGCGAGGTGTAGTACCACGCGGGATCTAATTTATAGTGGGTCATACATACATCTCTAAAATTTTCAAAGACATCTGCTAGTAAAAGCACATCAGATATATTGTACAAGTCGTGATAGTCTCGAAATGTTTTACAACCAAACTCTTTCCAAACAGTCTCTGCGTGTTTATAGTCTTCATCACTGATATTGGTATCGTTAAGTTTTGAGTAGAAAGCATCCTTTGGCGGTAGTTTAGTTTCATCAAGTCTTTCTGACGAACTAACATAATCGTACGGGTAAACTCCTTTTCTCAACAGCAAATCCAATTGCTTTCCAGAATACTTACTTGCAATATTCTTACACTGATCTTTACTTAGATTCTTTGAAAGTTTCTCAAGACTCGAAGCCATAAATCTAAAGCTATCGATAAACCGCAATTCTCGTTTCACTAGTACTTCTTTACCTGTTTTATTTATAAACTTGTCAACCAGCAATTCCCTAGAGAAACTGATGTACTTTTCTTCGTTACACGGAATACAATTAATTTGTCCACCTGCCAACTTCTTTATAAATAAGTGACTGTCGTATCCTGATAAATTGTGAAAAACTACTGGAAAGAATTTTGGAATTTTGTATTGTAAATTACATTTATCGTGTGCTGCTCCTCGGAATTTGCCAGATAGATGACAGTGGTCTCTGACACGATCGTTACCCAACTCTTTTTCACAAATATGACATGATTTTGCGGCCTTGAATTTCTTCGCGGCAGATTCATCGAATATCATTGGTTTAGAAAACTTGAACTGATTGTATATTTCTTTAATATTTTGCTCTAAAGTGTCAAAGAATATTTGAGCAACATCGTCATCATCATTCTTTGCAGTAAAAGTGACTGGAGCTTGCGAGTAAATGCTATCATCAAAACACTTGATGTAATAACAGAATGAACTAGGTGTATGTTTCTGGTATCGGATAGTGGTTGACCTGCTTGGATCCGGCTGACGTGTATCAATCGGTTTAATAAATGACTCGAAATCTGCGTAAACTATGAATGGTACTCGCATCGATTTTTTATAGTGATTGAATTTCATAAACGTTCCAGAGTCAGGTAACACAATTTTTTGAGCGTCGTGTTGTGAACAATATTCAGTGTGATTATTAAGAGCATTTTCACTTGTGAAACCGTTTAAGCATCGTCTGCAGTAATGCATTGCATGGTGATTTCCTTCTATTGACATCAATCTATTGAAGTTCTTAATCCAGCAGTAATGATTATTATCACCTTCTGATATGAGTAACAAATCTACTACGTTTTGACTACTTAACGTTGAAATCCTTAATGGTATTAATTCTTCTTCTTTGGCCCACGCCTCTAGCTTTTCATATCCAAACACATGAATTGATACATTGTTATTCTTTTCAAATTTATCAATATCTTTCAAATTAACCGGAAAATCAATACCATTCCAGTTAAATTCTTCAGCCTGCTTCTTTAATTGTTTATCAATGCGTTGTGGATTTTTTTCAACAGGATTTAAGGCTCTAGCTATACACCATTTGAAACACTGATCGTCTTCATTTTTCATATTTATAATAGCCTTTTTATCAGCTAATTCTTCAGGAAGAGGAATGTAGGAGCTACCTCGTAGTGGCTTGTATTCTACAGTATTTATTTCTAATTTCATCACTCTGCGAAATCTCCAATTACTACCCCGCATCTGAAAATTAGCCATTGACTCTAGCATTTTACGTTTAGTCTTTTCATACACCTCTGCGGTATCTGTGGATGGTAAAATTATTTCAGTTTTTGAAAGAAAAGGGGCGTCAGACGATGTAATTTCCTCAGTCTTCAAATCCACCCTTTCCATTGTACATGTGAGTGTTAGATTAACTTTTGACTGAGGGTTGTTGTTTAATACATTTAACACTTTTGTCTGAACGCTATTGAGAAATGACACTGCATCCACTCCATTTCGACCATCAATGGTATATTGCTTAGTGAATCCCTTTAAAGCTGATTTTGTTTCTTTGATTTCATACGTATCCGAATTAGACTTGTTGAATATGTTCTCAACTTTAGACTTTAGTGTCTTATACGATTCTCTTACTTTGCTTTTAATGTTTCTTGGTACATCGCTTACCAGCCAATCCCAATATGATTTGATAGTTGCCATTACTCCAGTCTTAATTGGTGCAAGAATCTCAGTTTTTATATCAGGCACCGGTGTGTCGAGCAAATTGCCATAATGTCTCTTGGGTGATGGTTTATATTTAGTTGGAACTAAAATCGGTTGTTGAATATCTGGTACAGGAGAATTGAGCAAATCTACAACACCACCGATTGTTTGTGATGTCGATGACAACGCATCAATAAGCTCTGCCTTGCGAAGAGAATAGTATCTTTTAATACCTCGTTGCTTCGCGACAAGTCGCAATTGTTTCACCGTTTGAGTTTCCATTTTATATATAAGAAAAAATATTTAAATAAAATTCATATATTTTTAATTTTTATTATATTTTCATTTTCTTTTCTATATTTATGTTTTTGCTATTCACGGAATGAGTACCACTCCACTACTGAAGCTCAACTTTCCAGCTGTTTAACGTGTAGGCTGCAGCAGAGTCTACTCGTGTATACTCTGCTGTCTAATAAAAAGATTATAGCTGCTGATGTGTAACTCAGTGTACCACGTACATTAGCTTAAGACACAGCGAAGATGGCTAGATTTACCAATGTTACGGAGCAAAAGGATTTTATTAAGGATACCAACAATCTACATTGTTTTATGCTAGAGCTAATACCAATAGAAAAACGAGACTTAGTTGTCAGTTATGGAAACAATTACATGACTAAATGAAAAAATATATTTAATCTAAATACGGAATCTGATATTGATATGGAGCTTACATTTAAAAATGAGCAAAAGAGAATAAGTAAATGTTACGAGGAGCTTAAGAAAAGTTTGGTTACTGCAGAAGGAGTAGATGAGACTATTAACAAATATGTTCAGCCAAGTAACGTGGAAGATTGTTTAATTATGATAGAAGCGCTAAAAAGAGATGAAAGAGGTAAGCTTATGGAAACTAGGTTAATCCAATTTAAAATTGGTTTAATGCTATACAATCTGAAAGTTTACGCAAAGACCAAGAAAATGTTCGTATTGATGGCGAAGAGAGCTGGCTATTCAGTGGCATACGCCTACAGATTAATTAAGCTATATAACATATGCTTGGTTTTTCCATCCATGAAGTATACATCAATTCCACTACAAAAGCTATTGGATAACTATGATGATATGTTGGAATTTATTGAACGGGACGTCCATATATGGGCTCCTGCACCGAATCCTTCAACGCCAGTTTTGGACCCTGCTCCGTCCACATCTGGAAACTAACTTCTTCGCTGTGTCTAATTTTAAAAGTCCTCCACATATGAAGGCAGTTGATCTATTTTCTTGTTGCCTATGAATTTGATATTTGGGTAACAGTAAATATATTGATTGCTTCATAAAGTAACTACATTTATGAATTTTGGAAAGTATACTGTAGAAATATACACGTATAGGCTTTTCACTTTCGCTTTCCACAGAGTTACAACATCTGAGCATCGGCATCGAGTAGCTGTGTCTTTTTACTAGAGCTTTTTACAGCGCTCAGTATATATAAACATCCAGCTGTTATCTTAAGCTAAGTATCTGAGAGTATACTCTGCTGTCTCGGCTATAGGCTTTTACATACATGTATAGTTACTTTAAGGTAGCTGAACAGCTGCGTTATTTTAACCCGACCGTTTACAGCCAGGCTAGGAGAGTGGTTATCATACTTTCAGTACATACGTTGATGACAAGGCTAATATAGATATAAGCTTAGGTATCAAGGCTAAAGATGCCTTTTAAAATCATTTTGTCTCTGCCTTGTGGATGAAATGATGTGAATTGAAATCGTTTTTGTCCTCGTGAGCTGTGTGCGTGCTTGATTTTACGCTTGTGTTAGATTATTGATAGGCAAGGCTATGCTTCAATTGCAATGGTGTAAATTTTAAGGCAGAAAATAGAAATAAGCAAGACTCAAGGCATGTCTGTGCTTAATATTCATGGAACATTTATGCATCAAGGCTAAAATAGAATTTAGCTATGTTTTAAGGCTATTCTATTTTAGCCTTGAAATGATTAACGTTCATCTCAGTATGCTTAATCAAGGCAGAGCAAGGCTAAAAAGGAAATTTAGCTAGGTTTTAATCTTAGGTTGTGCTTAAAAATCATAATGTGCCAGCCCCCCAATAATCCTACTACTATTGTAAATGGACTTGAGTGAAGTACATGTATGTTATTCTGCTATGTATGCTATTGAATTGTGTATACTGAATGTATATTATGTTAATATATTGAAGCATGTTATTCTTTCAGCCTGTGGCCCATTCTGCCTCTCTTGTTCCAGCACCACTCTAGGTCACTGTGACCCGGGCTTCTGTGTAGATGGCTACACAACCAACTCTACCAACGACTGCCGCTGTAATCTTCTAAATCCAACATTTCTATAAAATCCTGGCTTGATATAAAATTTAAATATATTTAATTCAGTACAACAATATAATATATTAGTAAAGTAATATAATAATAATATAGTATAATATAATATATAGATCTAATATAAAAATAGCAAACACATAAAACCAATATTGTATAATAATAATAATATAATATATTATATGATATTTTATTAATATAGAATTTAAATATATTTAATAAATTTAGATATAGATTTAAATCAATGAAATGAAAATAACTGCTATGAATTTAGCAGTTTCTACAAAACTTAAAGTTCAGTAGTTATATTTAAATTTGTTGACTGGATTTGAACCCTGAACTACCTACTGATCCTCTATCGAGTAACGTACCAACAAGCCACCGGCTCAGTCTAATTTTATATTTTCTCGAGTATCTACAGATCGATTCTAATTTTATAATTCTCGTCAATATCATAAATGGCTTATTTCACTGATTATAAATATGAAACAACTCTTAATCTGACCCGTAATTGGGTTATAACGTAAATCCGGTGGTTAACATGGGGCGGGGGGGGGGGTCGCAGAGGAACTCAGTTCCCCTAGCTCTCGTTATATCTGAGGTGCGTTCCCCTGCTAGGGTCCCGTATTACAGATAAGGAAACCTTTAAATACAGTAAAGTGAAGTCAGTGTCGGGAAGTGCAGTGGGCCAGAGAAATTCTGATCGTTCCTCTAGCTCTAAATTCCCACTTTAACCACTGTGTAAATCTATGATTAGCCCTAATTGAGTAATTTATTGACTGATAGCTGATTACTGTATCGATTCACTGCCGTCACTGAAATCGCTTTCGAGTGAGGAAACTGACGTTAATATTAGCTTTACCAGCTTTTAGATAATTGATGAAATATTTTGTGATCGTTTTAATTTAGACACCGGTCAGTGTCCCACCGGGTGTGAGACTTGTGTAAGCGCGACCCATTGCTCCAAGTGTAATCCGCTCTATGGACTGGACGCTAGTGGAAAATGCGTCCGTAAGTTTCAAATGTTTCAACTTCATGTATATTTCACGTGTCCATTCCTGCTCGAGCTTTTAGTATTCTTTGAAGAGAAAGGAAGTATTTAGTTTGATATAGTAATGGAAACGGACCGGTGGGTCAGTTTTCATAGTGGATGATGTTTATCTATATGAACTTTGGAGTATTCGTTGCTTCGGTTATATCTGATTAAGTGGGTGAACCTTTGAGACGGGTTTCCTTAGAACAATTACTTTAGTATCGTATGAATGTCTCCCTCTTAGTGTGTATGCGTGTATGTTTGAATGTGTGTGTGTCTTTCTGATATATAAGCTTAGTTCTCTCAGCAGTCAGGGTCTTTTAGTCGGTCTTTTAGTCGGTCTTTTAGTCGGTCTTTAGTCGATCTCTAGTCGGTCTTTAGAGTCTTTCCGTTCTTCTTGATTCAGTTCTTCTCTTATTCTTCCTCCTTTGCTCTTTCTTTTTCTTTCTTGCAGGTAATAGGTAACACGGTAACAGGTAACAGGTAACAAAGTATCGAACGTTGTATAAATTAATTAAAGTTTGTAAAGATAATTTTGGTGTCTTAAAGTATGATGCACGATTGATAATATTAGAGTATATTTTTGACAGATGTATGCTTATTCGTCTTCAATGGTCTTCTATAACAGTCACCCCTCACACAGCCTCACATTTCGTTGGTAGGACCCATGACCTTAAGCGTACTCTTCGCAGATTGAGATTTGAACCCTGGAAATCGTTTATATGGAACAGTCTACTATTTCTATAACAGTCTCGCTGTTAGTTTTATAACAATATCTACATATGTATTTCGCTAAAAGTATTAGATAGTTTGATATAGTAATTTATTGCTGTGATACATTGTTTTCGACTATAAACTAGAAATTTTATTACAGTAATCTACTACAAGTGAATGAAATTAAATATGAATCTGATAACTTGCGGCTTGTAGTTTAGATGCATCTACATGTATATACCTGTATTTAGGGCTGTAATTAATTAATGTAGTTTTGACAAGACTGTACAGCTATATTAAGATCTGTAATTAATTGGGTGATTTAAGTTCGATATACAGTGTTTAAAGCTCGTGATTCCAGCACTGCAGAATGCAGATTATTTAGTTTAAGTTTGATCCACTGTCTTTGACAGATAAATGTGTACGGAAAAAGACGTTGAACTTTATAGTGTTTAATTTTAAACATAGCTAAGCTAACATTAAAGTCAGTTTCCTGACACGAAAGGGATATCAGTGACGGGATAGCCCAGGATTTGAACTCCGTACATACTGATCCGCGGTCGAGTATCTTACCGACATGGCCACTGGTTCCCGCCAGGCCTACTAACACAATCTCTCTCTTGTGCAACTCAGATTGCACTAGCATACAGTTGAGATAAAGGTTATAACATAACGTACAGTTGGAGATATTAAAGGTTACTGGTACTTCGTGATGCTAGTAATTTAATTGATTAATTCGCAGCCTGTAGTTCAGGTAACTCAGGATGTCTGCTATGCACTACCACATCAGTGTGTGACACTTGCTCCAGCAGCGCTCAGGGTCCCGATAAGAATGGAGCAAACACCTGCAGCAGTGAGTAGATACTATGAATTGAGAAAACGTTTGGATTCAGATTCTAAAATCAAATAAATTATGTTTGATGTTAGAAACTGAATCCAATCAGTTCCTTCGAATCTTTTCCAGAAGTTACTGCTTTAACTAGTGGCTAGCTTACTAGGTAGCTAGCTTATGCTTATTACATATGCTTATTGTAAATATAAGACAATTTCTTAGGCTTGGGGCATTGGGGCATGTCCCTCGTTCGTTGGTTGATTCGCCACTGTTACCTAGACACTATTAATGACAGAGTTTAAGGTTTAGATTTAAATATTCACTCTAAATTTGAAATGCGATATAAATGAAGTTATTGTTGTTTAGTTGAGAGTCTACTTACTTAATGTAAATAATGTGTACAGTGCTGAAAACATTTCAGAAACATTGATTGATTAACTGATTGAATACCGTCTTCACTGATTGATCAATTCTTCAATTGAATTAATATATATTTAATTATATATTTTTCTAACTCAATAGGTCCACTTATTGTTGTATAGATTGCGCTAGTAATTGCGCCTACTGTGGTACGAGTGGAGGAGGGAAATGTGACGTGTGCAACACAGGATACGTCAAGAACTCTGCCGGACAGTGCGTCCGTAAGAATCATGTTTATCATTGAATCTGCCCCCAAATCAGAAATAATTTTTGAATTATCAGATCGAATTTTAGACAATAGAACAAACGTCATCCGTTCTCGTAAAACGTTTTATTCAAGCTGCTCATGCAGAATAGATAAATAAAATGTTTTGTAAATCTAATAATTCAAAGCATAATGTATTATGTCATTGCACAGTTGTAATAATAATACAATTTTAATTATTGTGTCTTGAAGGTGAAGGGAAGGATGGTTTATATGTCTTGGGCATGCAGACACAAAGCGGACATATATATGTAGGTATCGCCTGGGTGGTCGAGTGGACAGTACACGCGTCTTACAGACAGGAAGCTCCTCGGTTCTAATCCCAGTCTTTGAAACCATCTCTTGTGACGCCAAGCAGATTTTAAGCGAGACTTTAGCATGTTCGATGATGTTGTTGGACTACTTATTAAAATCTAGCATCAATGGTTAAATATGCTATGTTAAACTATAGTTAAATATGCTATGTTAAACTATAGTTAAATATGCTATGTTAAACTATAGTTAAACATGCTATGTTAAACTATAGTTAAACATGCTATGTTAAACTATAGTTAAACATGCTATGTTAAACTATAGTTAAACATGCTATGTTAAACTATAGTTAAACATGCTATGTTAAACTATAGTTAAACATGCTATGTTAAACTATAGTTAAACATGCTATGTTAAACTATAGTTAAACATGCTATGTTAAACTATAGTTAAACATGCTATGTTAAACTATAGTTAAACATGCTATGTTAAACTATAGTTAAATATGCTATGTTAAACTGTAGTTAAATATGCTATGTTAAACTGTAGTTAAATATGCTATGTTAAACTATAGTTAAACATGCTATGTTAAACTATAGTTAAATATGCTATGTTAAACTGTAGTTAAATATGCTATGTTAAACTATAGTTAAATATGCTATGTTAAACTATAGTTAAATATGCTATGTTAAACTATAGTTAAACATGCTATGTTGAACTATAGTTAAATATGCTATGTTAAACTGTAGTTAAATATGCTATGTTAAACTATAGTTAAATATGCTATGTTAAACTATAGTTAAACATGCTATGTTAAACTGTAGTTAAATATGCTATGTTAAACTGTAGTTAAACATGCTATGTTAAACTATAGTTAAACATGCTATGTTAAACTATAGTTAAACATGCTATGTTAAACTATAGTTAAACATGCTATGTTAAACTATAGTTAAACATGCTATGTTAAACTATAGTTAAACATGCTATGTTAAACTATAGTTAAACATGCTATGTTAAACTATAGTTAAACATGCTATGTTAAACTATAGTTAAACATGCTATGTTAAACTATAGTTAAATATGCTATGTTAAACTGTAGTTAAATATGCTATGTTAAACTATAGTTAAACATGCTATGTTGAACTATAGTTAAATATGCTATGTTAAACTGTAGTTAAATATGCTATGTTAAACTATAGTTAAATATGCTATGTTAAACTGTAGTTAAATATGCTATGTTAAACTGTAGTTAAATATGCTATGTTAAACTGTAGTTAAACATGCTATGTTAAACTATAGTTAAACATGCCATGTTAAACTATAGTTAAATATGCTATGTTAAACTATAGTTAAACATGCTTTTAACTATATTTTTTATTTTAACTGTAGATTCTAAACTGTTACATCTGCACAAACTAGCGGATCAGCAGATCATCAGATCTTTCTTGCATTCACTCGTCATAACTTATCTTTTCATCACATCAGCTCTATGTTGTCATTGACGACAACTACAGCACTCTAGTTGTTGTTGTTGTTGTTGTTTTCAGAGTGTCCCTCAAATTGCGCTCAGTGTGACACGAACAGCAACCCTGTCAAATGTCTCTCATGTAATACTGGCTATGGACTAGATTTAAATGGAGCATGCGCACGTAAGAGCAAAACCTAATATGAATAATTTAATATCCTTTAAATTAACTATATTTTATTGATTTATCGACTAATGCGTAATTCCATTATTCGATTGATATACAATTATATGCATTTTGTTGGGAGTAATATCTAATTAGTAAGATCGTTCTCATACGTCAAATGTCTCTCATGTAATACTGGTTTTGGATTAAAAGCAGATGGAACATGCGGAGGTGAGAGAATAGCCTAATATTATTTATGAATTGTTTAATTAAATAATTATGAATTATTTCCAATATCTCTTAACTGCATTGTATTAATTTATAGAATAATGCCTAATTCATATATTTGATGGATAGTAAATTAGCAAATTACGCGGATTTTGTAGGGGAGTAATATCAAATAAATATGATCAATCAATAAATACTGGATCGGTTAAGTTTTTGTGTATAGCGATGGCTAATATGTCTTGTCAATTTCTCAGTTGAAATTTTTCCTTTAATTCAATTTTTCTAATGAACTACTTATAATATGTGTATGCTGTGTGCATGTGCTTGTGTACAAGTGCTATTATGCCTGCACTAAAAGGTAATGTTTATATTTATATCTAGTAGCCTACCCTATACCTAGTATCCTTCAAACAGGAAATATACGGTTATGGAATAATAGAAACCCTAAATCTACATTATCATACTTTGGAGTATCGACGTGAATGTCAGTTAAACAATTACCCAAACCAATCAGAATTATATACAGAATTCAATTGCTTAATAGCGATGATCAAATAATCCAGAAACTCTTTCATGGTGATGTGTTTGAGAAGTTAGGCCACTGGTCTTCAAAATAATCGTCCATGCAGAGTGGTCAGAGTGATCACCTAGAGCCTGCAGCGATATATTCATTAGGATTAAGTCTAACCTAGGCTTGAGGTAAGATAGAGAATTAGGCAATAGAAAAGAGAGATGTAGATAAGATATGATCTATAGGATATATAAAACTAGGATAGAGAAAGGGTATAGAAGTAGGCTATAGAAAAGAGGATGTAGATATGATATGATCTAAAGGATATAGAAAAGAGAGATATAGATATGATATGATCTATAGGATATAGAAAAGAGAGATATAGATATGATATGATCTATAGGATATAGAAAAGAGAGATATAGATATGATATGATCTATAGGATATAGAAAAGAGAGATATAGATATGATATGATCTATAGGATATAGAAAAGTAGGAAAGAGGTAGGATATACAAAAGAGAAGGTTAAAGAAAGTGAAAACATTAACACTTATAAATGGCAAGCTTTGAAACGTTTTAAAACCTTTCTACCATATTTCAGCCTGTGGACTGTACTGCACTTCCTGTAGTTCATCAACTATTGGAAAATGCGATCCGGGATACTGTATTTCAGGATACGCCTATGACTCATCCCAGCAAAATTGTCATTGTAAGTTCTCTCTTTCAGTTTCTTCTTCTCTCTCCCCCTCTCTCATTCATTATCAATCACTCCCTATCAACTTATTATCACTCAATATCAATCTCATCTAACCCTACCACTTATTAATATGTTCTATCCAGATTTTATTTCTCTTTCATATCACAATTGGGCTGGTAATTTAAATTGACCTGTTAAAAGCAAAGTAAAATAAAAAACCTATCTTTTGAACGTTAACAAAAAACGAATACCTGGCAACATGGTGGCCATTTTTGGAAGGGTTCGACACCCCTTAGTAAACAGGTAACCCCCTGCTAAAGTTTTAACGTCCCACTTTCAACGCCCATTATGATAAAGTTCGATGACCCCCCGGCAAGCCTTTGAACTCTCCCCCCTCCAAGACCACCTTGGAAAAAAGTTGACAAATTCAACTTTATCTAGCGATAAATTGTAATTTATTCGCAGTCTAAGGTCAGCTCTAAATGCACCTCACGGGTCCTCTAATACACTCTGTCACAAGGTTAGTCCATTTGCTGACAATTTAAAATAACAGCACAGTAACATCCTGCAAAAACACTAAAACTAAAAAGCTACTAAAACGTTCTGTTAGTTTTGTTACTGTTGTGCCTCATCTATTACTTTTATATTTCTATTAATAATAATAATAGTCGTAAAAGTTTAACGTCCGTTTCCACGTACAAGGATGATGTCAGGGACGTCATATACTGACATTCATATTGTTTTATATCTGTACTACTTTTATACTTTTAGTACTCTCAGTAACTACTTAGATAATTTTATTACTTTATTATATACTCTACATTATGACTACTTTAATACTATAATTAATTTGACATTTTATTACATATAGCCTACTTCGATATATGTATTATTTTGATACTTTTACTTCTTTGTTATTATTATTGCTTTGATATTTGTATTTTTGAAATCTTTTGTGGTTTTTTGTTTTTCAGAGTGTAAGTTCAAGGAATATTTAAAACTTCCTACAGAATCCTTTTAATGGAATCTCCTACATCTATACAAGAGAGAAATTACAAGTGATGAGAAAGAGAGAGAGAGAGAGAGAGAGAGAGAGAGAAAGAGAGAGAGAGTGAGTGAGAAGGAGAGAGAGAGAGAGAGAGAAGAGAGAGAGAGAGAGAGAGAGAGTGAGATAGAGAGAGAGAGAGTGAGATAAAGAGAGAGAGAGAGAGGATAGAGGAGAGGGAGGGAATATGTACCTTAAACCTACTCATTTACTCTTAAGAGAGAGAGAGAGAGAGAAGAGAGAGAGAGACAAAGTGAGAGAGAGACAGAGAGAGAGAGAGAGACATAGAGAGAGAGAGAGAGAGAGAGATGTATTTTCTTCTTTAAACACTAAATCATACAAATTTAAAACTAAATATAATAAGTCTTGGGCGACTAATGATAAAATTTTGATATATTATTGATATATTACTTATAATTTTCCATAATTATTAAATATATGAACGAATTTATTCGAATAATGTGTAGGAATATTTACCTTGAGTCAGTTATCACTGAGAGCACAACATATTGCGAATTTACTAGCCGTACAATAACAAAGGAATAATTTCGATGCCATGCAAAAAAATTTATAGCATCGCAATATAGTACATGCATATATTCAGTTGTAAGCAATAATTAATTGCTTACTGACATTTGGATATATCCGTCATCTTCAAAAAAGCACAAGTTTTACTATATAGTGCTACAAATAAGCATAGGCCATACAATAACAGTTTTTATTCTACAGTGCTCTATGTTGTCTTTGATGACAGTAGCACTTTAAAAATTTAAGTTGTTATGTTAATTGTTACGTACAACTGACCATGATTTTAAACATCTTTTTTCATCAAGACTATTATTGGGATAGGCTATTTCTATTTTTTATATTTTTGTTTATTGCATTTCTTACTGTGACGCATTTCGTTCTGCGAATGGATTATAATGCGATGCAGGCATGCACGCAATCCATTGACTGGTTTAAAGAAAACACCACTAAATACTGCGCTTAAGTTGTTTATTTACGGGATGAGGACCCGTTCAGGCAACTGAACGAATGAAAAACTAATGGATAAGCAATAAATAATAAATAGATAGTATAAACAATTAACTAATGTAATAATTACAAAACTATTGCAGTGGTAGTAAATTATGATATATTTAACGTCCGTTTCCTACGTAGTGTTTTCTTAGATATCGATGAACAATGCAGCTGTGATGAAAATATAGATTTGAACTCGTTATCTTCAGGTGGTATCGTAAAACCACGACAACTTGAATCCCCTGATGCGTCTGACCATGACCTAAACTCACATCATCAGCATCATTAGAAAACAAACAAAAACCGTTGAGCATTTAATTAGCTTTAAATGGTAGCTCGTCTTGAAGAGACACCTGATGCTTCTGAACCTTGACGTTAAGCACGTTGCAACCTACTTAGACACAAAAAGCTGATAAAGCTAATGTTAACGTCAGTTTCCTCATTCGAAAGCGATGTCAGTGACGGGAAATCCCAGAATTTGAACCTCGCATATACTGATCCGCAGTCGAATATCTTACAGACCGATATCTTAAATGACAAATCGAAGAAACTAGTGGTATTAGATCTTTCAACAAATACCAACATTTAATGCAATTTTACATTTTTTGTTAGAGAGAAAAGCTTCGTTAACACAACAGTATTTTTATAATATTAACGTCATTCCAATATTAATTTATTCATGATCCATATATGAAAATTTGACGAAATTGTTTCATGGCACGATTCACAAAACAATCCTCAGCCTTCAGAACTGTTACTAAGCCTCAGCCTAGCTAGACAGACCGGTGCTTTATTCCTGTCGCTGAAGCCGCTAGCAGGGAGATATAGGCAGCTCTAGGCGGCTATAGGCCGCAAGCAGGCTCCCAGGCGACGCAGCCAATCATTACACATTGGTGGTCTCGCCAGGGGTTAGCGGGGAAAACCCCCCTCCCCCCCCCTCTACTCATCCGGGTGAAACTAAACAAAACTATGGAAGTTATTTTCTGTAGTTGTTGACAAAATATGAATGAATAAATTTTTGGTAAATTAAATATGTACACTCACACCCCTGTGGTGTCTCTCTGGAAATGGCAGCATTCTGTCCATGCCACGCGACCGTTTCATTGACAGAGTCGCTCAGCCAGTCAGTCAGGCTGTCAGGCAGTGGAAAGCTGGAGCGTGCGCATGGAGCGATATACACGCGCTGGAACCTGGAATATAATGCGTGCTCGTTAGCGAGTGAGACTGTGTGTATGACTGTATGTACTGTATGAGTGTGTGTATGACTGTATGTACTGTATGACTGTGTGTATGACTGTATGTACTGTATGAGTGTGTGTATGACTGTATGTACTGTTTGAGTGTGTGTATGACTGTATGTACTGTATGACTGTGTGTATTACTCTGCATATGACGTATGTATTGTATGACTGTGTGTATGACTGTATGTACTGCATGACTGTTTGTATGACTGTATGTATTGTATGACTGTGTGTATGACTGTGTGCATGACAGTATGTACTCTATGTGGGGGTGTATCTAGAATAATCTATCGGAGACTTGCTTTAGAGAGTGTTTCAGAGAGAGAGAGAGAGAGAGAGAGAGAGAGAGAGAGAGAGAAGAGAAGAGAGAGAGAGAGTGAGATAGAGAGAGATAGAGAGAGATAGAGAGAGAGAGAGAGTGAGATAGAGAGAGAGATAGAGAGAGAGAGAGAGAGTGAGATAGAGAGAGAGAGAGGATAGAGAAGAGGGAGGGAGAGAGAGAAACAAAGTGAGAGAGAGACAGAGAGAGAGACAGAGAGAGAGAGAGAGAAAGTGAGAGAGAGAGAGATGGAGAGAGAGTAAGTGAGAGAGAGAGATGGAGAGAGAGTAGTTGAGAGAGAGAGACTGAGATTAAATTTACGGATATCAAATCTAACCTGACTCGTACTAACTCCATTATTATATCCAATGCAAATCTAAGCTATACATGATGTACATGTGCATGTATATCTGAAAGTCTGGAAGTTAAACCGGTTGTTGAGGTGTTAGATATGTTGCCTTGTCAAATATGAAAACCATTTTTTGTAATACTATTGTGATTTAATGATGGAAAACCGGTTTGCAATAATAGAATTAATTCGGATATTTCATTGCTTTTGTAATTGTCGGATAGCGTGATACTGGAATATTCTATGATACATGCAACGTTGCCAATGAAATAGCACTCCAAATAATTTCAAAGAGGTAAAAGGATATACAGACGCTGAGGTGTAACGCTCATTCATGAATCATGATGATACCTTTCACCGTTTACTGCAGTTAATTATATCGTTCAGCAGTTTGGGTTTAAATGAATTAACGGCCTTGAGTATTATAGAGTTCATATCTTTTAATAAACTCCTCCATCGGCCTGTCTATGAATCTGAATTAAGTTGCATACTTCGATGGACCACAGAATCTCAAATTTAAACTTCATAACTTTCTCGAGCATACTCTGTATTTTTAAACTGAAATATTTTATCGGCGAAAGCTATGAAACGAAACTCGTATATTGAGTAATAATATCAACGAAAACATTTAAGAAAAATTAATTACACTTAATTCTATGTATGGATAAAAATGACGAAAGACAAGGCGAATGAAGAAAATGTCATTTCATTGCAACTTCTGCCGCAAAGGTAAGTCAATTCTATATGTTTAGCATTCCTAAATTGTATTAAAAGGTCTTAAAGATTACAACACATTAAAATCTCGTCAAACTCTCATGGAAGTTGTTACGAATAAATTGCTGTATATTAAAGTTTGTGAAGTTAAGGTTAACGTCACTTTCCTCACTCGAAAGCGATGTCAGTGACGGGCGAGCCCAGGATTTTATCCCGCACTTACTGATCATTAACACATCATATACTGTATATTAAATATTGTAGCTGTGATGGTCTTCTAATCAGTCCATTAGACTTCATCAGTGTCCATCATATGTTAGGAAATTCTGAGTCATATTTATCAGTATCCGTTTATAATAGCATAGATGTTATGTTAGGAAATGCTATCCTCTAGCTATTAGTGGCAGTTTATAATAGCATAGATGTTATGTTAGGAAATGCTATCCTCTAGCTATTAGTGGCAGTTTATAATAGCATAGATGTTATGTTAGGAAATGCTATCCTCTAGCTATTAGTGGCAGTTTATAATAGCATAGATGTTATGTTAGGAAATGCTATCCTCTAGCTATTAGTGGCAGTTTATAATAGCATAGACGTTAGGAAGTTCTGTTCTAATTAGTAGCAGTTTATAATAGCATATACATTACATATACCATAATTTTCACCGGAGGTGATAAATTCGTTGACTGAATCGCAATGTGTACCCATGTTACAGTGCTGTACTGTCTAAGTCACAAATCCGCAGCATTGAAAATACACAGATCTACTCTAAGCTTTTACATACATTCCATAAGAATATTATAGCTCAAAGTCAATATTACATGTGTTAAAAATTGCTACTCGTCGATTGAAGTTCTTATCTAAGCTACGTTCAATGGGTAACCATTACTGTGAAATGTTTGATTACAGGCATGCAGAATTATGCAAATTAATGTCTGAGTACAATTGCTTTATTGGATGTAATGTTAAGGATATATCGAAAGTAAACTGGAAGTACTATTTGCGTCTATACTTTGAAATTAATAAACTAAATAAAACTTAAAATTAATGCATGATAAGTGAAAAAGTAAAAGATTGTAATTTTCTCTAATTTATTTTATTTATTTGTTTATTGCAGCTTCTCCAAGTACACGTGTGTGATGTTCATGTTCTTTTCGTTTTCGAACAATTTATCTCTTTGCCTTGTTTCGCTGAACATGATCTCACTTTGTATAGTGTACCTTGTATATTGTGTACTTATTGTACTTATGCTACCATAATTTTGGTGAAATAAAGATGCATATATTAGGAAATTCTATCCTCTAGCTATTAGTAGCAGTTTATAATATCATAGACGTAATGAAATTCTATCCTGTAGCTATTAGTGTCAGTTTATAATAGTATAAACGTTGGACGATTCTTTGTGGAGAGCTGCAGTGGCGTTATGGTGGGATGTTGGTTATTGATCGAAACCGGAACGTTGCATATTTCTATATTCCTGGAACAACTGTTTGCCGCCATGTTTAGTGCCTGATCCTGGCTCAATGCTTTGATTTAGCTAGAAATACTGCTTTGATCCATGTTAATATGCTTGATCTCTGACTGGAGCCAGTGGCGATGACGGTAAGATATTCGACCGCGGATCAGTTTATGCGGGGTTCAAATCTTGGGCTCCCCCGTCACTGACATCGCTTTCGAGTGAGGAAACTGGCGTTGACATTAGCTTTAGTTTTTATACTCAACTGGTTGCTTTATTTGTTGAAAGTCGCACGTGTGGTTCATGCGCTAAAATTCAGTATTGTAAGAAATATGTTAGCAGACATTCGCTGGTTCATTTATAGGCAAAATTTGTCCTGTGAAACTGGAAGTACTGGTTCAATTTGAAACTAAATCGATCCGTGGGTTCCTTAATATGCCTTACTTCCCGTTAAATGCTATTTCTGTTTCCAATGAGCGTCAAGTAATATACAGTTGTAGATACACATTTGGGAACATCAATGGCTCTCGTCTAATTTGTTTCCCTCAACCTTTAGAAGGTTGCCCTTTTTCTGATCATTTGTACATATTTAGTTACCTAGTAATTCTGGAGAGAGTTGGTACAGACTACAGATAGACAATTGATAAATGTATTAAGAAATTGAAGCAGGGGCAGGCTGAGATTAGGTATGTTAGATGACTTAATGACCCACTCATATATGAACATGAAGAGGAAAGCGGAAGACAGAGAAGAGTGGAAGCGTTATATACCATGGACCTGCCAGTGAGTAGTGCACTATGGGAGAGAGAGAAAGAGTTACTTAGTATATAAACAAAAATATCTATTGTCAATAACATGACTTGCAGCCTCCAATATAGAGAGGTGATCAGTCAGGTTCCTGTATCATCCGTGAGCGGAAAGAGGAAGTCCCTGAGGACTCGATTGCTGGAGAGAGGGATAGATTTACTGGTCTGGTACCCACAGGGATAAGCCTAGAACAATATTATCAGTAAGAATGGTTCGTCTATATAATAATATTTTAGCATATTGCAGTTCACTGACCTACTCCGTGCATGAAGCTGCCAAGTGCGTGCAGTCCAATGCTTGCGTGTCTAGCTGTGTGTCACGCTTTATTTCTCTCTCCCTCAGCTATATACTGCATTTATGTACAGTGTATATATACAAGTATATATGTACATATATATATATATATATACACACATATATATACATATATATGCATATATATATACATATATGTATATACATATATATATATGTATATATATATACTTGTATATATACACTGTTCATAAATATAGTATATAGCTGAGGGAGAGAGAAATAAAGCGTGACACACAGCTAGACACGCAAGCATTGGACTGCACGCACTTGGCAGCTTCATACAGCTTCATTCATATACATGTATATATATATATATATATATATATATGTATATATATATATATATATATATATATATATATACTGTATATACATAAATCACTAACCATCTCTTTCTTTCCCTCCTTCTCTCTCCCTCTTTTTCTCATTCTCTCCCTATCTCTCTCTCTTTCTCTCCCCTTTTCTCTTTCTCTCTTTCTTTCCCTCTCTCTCTCTCTCTTTCTCTGTCTATCTTTACTTCTCTCTTTCTCTCTATTTCTCTCTCCTCTCTTTCTGTCTCTTTCTCATTCTCTCTCTTTTCTCTTTCTTTATCTCTTCCTATATCTCTTTACTTCTCTCCTTCTCTCTCTCTCTCTCTCTCTCTCTCTCTCTCTCTTAAGAGTAAATGCGTAGGTTTAAGGTACATATTCCCACACATAGTCTGTTTTATCTATTATGTAGGGAAATGCCATCGAGCATCAAAATGATTTCATTAGAAAAACGAAACCTTTAGTTTAAAACCTGTTGCACCATTTGCATGAAAATGTTACCATTGTGATTCCCCAATATCGTATCGCCATATATATATATATATATATATATATATATATATATATATATATATATATTATTGCTTTGTAACAGTGAATTCTTTTTCGTAAAGCTGGTATTTTTAGAAACTCTTTGCAATTACAATGTATTCTACTTCTACTGCTTTGCTTGATTTCAATTAGGTCCTGTTTGAATTTTCTACCTGGTACAGAGTGCTAAATCAATTTATCGGCTGATGTAAAAAGCTTGGTGAGAGGAAATAAATTCACGTGTAATTTCATCTGACACGACTAATTCAACCAGGGCTATGTTGAACGTCACTGCAGCTACTAGCACTAATACTCCATCTAATACAGTCTATATAGCAGTTTGTATAGGTTACGTTGAATTGAAGCAGAATTTAATGACAATCATCGTCTTAAATATGCTACAAAATAGAAGGAGAGAGAGATAAACTTTTTCAGAAAGTAGGGTCTCAAATGGAAAAGAAGGGACATAAGCTCCTCAGGGACACTATTGGGTAGGCTATATTATTGTATTTCTATTATGTTCTCCAACAAATTAATTAACTTTTCTAAATTTTCTTTCCCCGAATCATTGTTTTCATTGTTCTCCAATAAATTAATCATAATTTCTACATTTTCAAGCCCTGAACAAAAAGTTAGAATGTAGTCTGCTTAACTTCAAGGTATACATTATTGTGAGGTATATTTACTAAGCAGGCTCTATCTGTGGATTCAGCATCCTGATACTGTATACTCCTATCTGACTCTTTTATATCCTGGGCACGGGTGTGTTATCGGCGTACAGTGCATACGTCCTCTAGTTCCCTGCTCCCTATCTAGCACAAAAAGAGTAATTTCTATTCATAGAAAGAGTTTGAGCTAGTGCAACTGATGCAGAAATGATTAAGACCGTGCAGTGTGTGCGGGTGTTCTATAGGGCATTAACTTAAGGAAGGAATGATGATGAATCTGTCAACATTCCAAGATGCTGCTAAAATTTTTCCGTTTTATTTCTAACACAATCACCGCACCTAACATCTTCAAACAGAACTGAGCAAATATGGCTGTTTGCACAACGTCTTCTGCCTGATCTGTTGAGAAACAAGTGCTCCTTATTGTTTGATGACGTGGAAGAACTCTGCGCCTTTTTAAGCAAATCCGGTCTTATCCGATTTTCCCGGAATTATCCGGTCGTATCCTATGCAATCCGGTAGCACACAGACTTGCATGCGATGAGAAATGATTTATAATGTGGAATTCTTTACGAAACAGAGTGGTGTAATAAAATTGCGTAGAATTGGTTGTGGTTTTAAACATATCATATCATCATTGGTGATGTGACTGATGTCGAACCAGTCTAAGTCTTAGTATATCATTCTTAAGCTTTTGACACGTTGAATATAGCGGAGTTTAGCTGCAGCTTTTGTAATCTAATTACGAGTTAATTACGAGTGATAGCACGTCAGTTTTTCTAATTGTCTTCTCACGAATGGAGACTTATTAGATTCCTCATAACTATATAAGCGTTATCTTTGTGATCATTATAGTACTATAATACTGCGCTATATTTCATGTAGTACACTAATTTATTACTATAATATAGTACCATAATATAGTACTATAATATATGTACATGTGGTACTATAATATAATACTATATTACATTTAGTGCGATACTATAGCGCTTCATTTAGCATCCTATATATATAGGGCTTATGTTGTAAGAATGCATTTCTGCTGACTTTCGGAGGAAGAAGCATCAGTTATAAAAATTTCTAAATCTTTATGAATTTTTAGAGGTTGGCCATTCTTTCTAAAGTATCTTTGTTGGGAATCTTGAAAGCGTATTAGCATCCTGAGACATATTGACTCAGGCTTGGAGCAGTTTATTAGATGAGCATATTTTGCGATGTCCTGATTTCTACTTCGTATTGTCCATCACGCACTCTCAAAGGTCAGAAATCTATGTGACTTATGGATACATCGTGCGGATGTCCATAAATATCTCTTATTATTTGATACACTGTGAGACCAAGGCACATATTTACATAAACTAAAATGCTACAACGTTAAGTCTAGTTTAAAATCATGCACAACTCCTGCCTTTAAGTTACGCCATAGACTGGATGGGAGCTCTAGATTTTAAATGTGACCCTTACACCTACTTATTACTTGTATTAAGTTGTTAACTCAACGCATCGTAAGAGGCGACTAAGCAAACCATGAGGGACGCAATGATAGGCCTTATAAGAATTAATATTTTTCCCAAGTAATGGACCACGTAAGATAAGGAATAGCCATTTGTGAAGGGTTGTTGATCTATACAGTGCTCTTGATGGAGCTTGAAAGCAGACGCTGAGATTATGAATGGGTACCATGGACCTGTCATTGAGCAGAACCCTAGAGATAGAGAGAGAGAGAGAGAGAGAGAGAGAGAGATAGATAGAGTAATAGAGAGAGAGTGTGTGTGTGAGAGAGAGAAAGAACGAGAGAGAGAGGGAGAGAAAGAGATAGAATGTGAGAGAAAGAGAAAACGAGAGAGAGAGAGAGAGTGAGAGAAAGATACGTTGTAGAATGAGAAACTCTCAGTACTATTTTATTTTTAGTTTACTCCGCAGGCCGGATGTTTTGATGCTGTGGCTCCAAATTATAACACCATTTGTTTCTACGATATAGGCAAATAGACATACATGTTTAGATGACTCCAGTGTCAAACCAACTGCTACGCCATGCTTGTAGTAAGAGAGCTGTTTATTTATGTTTTCCGGTAACAAAGTAAGACCCCTATTTCTATTTCCTTCTAAACACTGTGCCAGGATTTGAGTGTTGATCCATTGATCTGAGAAGAAATCGCATTTATTTTCCATTCTGGGTTCCAATCTTTTCTCGTTATTCTCGTTGACAAGCTCATGAAAGGTCATACGTCCTATAAAAGACGGGATGGGACATATGGATTGTCATAAACAGCCGGGACTCTTTATCGCATCTCTACTCCTTCTTCTTCAGGAGCCTGGAAATTAAATACTGATAGTGAAAACAGCTGGGTAGATGATAGATTATGTATTTACGATATATTAGATATGATATATTAAATAGAGTCAGTAGAAATACAATTTGAAAGCATTTAGTAACAACTAGACATGTACTGAAGGAACTAGATAAACTGTGTGATTGTTTTAGATTGCCTATAAATTGTTCGATGGTTCTGGACAATAGAGTGTCTTATGGTAGAAGCGGGTATTTAATTTACGAAGCGTTTAATGCTAGTGCTGGAATTAGCAGGAAATCTATTTGTCATCGTATTTATATCAACGTTTCGCTGGACTGTGTGCTATTTAATGAGAGATATATTGAACTGTACGTGGAAATGAAGAGGAAAGCGGAAGACATAGAAGAGTGGAGGCGTCATACACATGGACCTGCCAGTAGGCAGTGCACTAAGAGAGAGAGATGCTAAGAGGGTTGAGCAGTTCAGCCACTTCCAGTCTTTTCTATTTTACGATGGATTGTCCTGCCACTACTGACAGCCTGAGATCCTTAGTACGATAGCGCATAATCGATGGGATAAAATATTTGGAAACGAAATGTCGTTTGAAACCTGACAGATATACAATGTGCACGACAGATATACACGTAAAATGCATGTAAATATCTTTCATATGCTATCAAAGCTGACGATAATACGTTGAACCGACATTGGGATATTATACGGAGACAATTTTTAGTGAGAAGTACGCCGAACTGCAGCTTTTAGCGAGCTGTTCTGTTTGATAAGAGCATCAGTTGGTGCATATTATCCAAATAATAATCTAAACAACTGCACAAGCTTCAAGATCATTAACAAGCTATGCAGACTTTCAACAGATTTCGCTTGATCTGAAGAAAGTCTGAATATCTTTTCAAATTCTAGAACTTAGACGAGGACGTATTTTTATTAAGGATTGTTCATTTCTACACATTGTGCATGGTCTTTGTTCACAACAAGTACAGGCTAAAATACCTCCTCTAATTACTAGAGACTGAAACAATGACGAGTGTGAATGCTCATCATATACAGCCACTGCTTCAGCTTTGATGTCGACAAATACGAAACAGGAAAACCGGAAAATTGTCGACAGGGGAGCCACTGTTTCTTAAATATTGATAGGATCTTTCCGGGCTTTGATGGTATCAGGCTTACAGGCTAGTGGAGGGGCCATGAATCTCTAAGTAATAGAATGCAACCTAGAGTAGGTGCTTCTCCAGCCCGGATCCATAAAGATTTATTCTCTCTTGTTTGATGGGAAAATCACGAACAGTTCCATCAAACATCTCAGTAGATTCTTCATAATCGACTAACGCAGATATACATGTACATGTAGGCCGAGTGGAAGTCAAATTAAAAACCACATCAGAATCTAAACCAGTCTCCTGACATCGCTTTTATTATTAGGTCAAAAGTCATTTGATGCTCTTTTTGTATCTTCATACGGGTTTAACGTTAAGCTCACAGCACATCTTTTATTGAACCTGTTTGCCGAGAGATCACGTGATTGACATATGATCAGATTAGATCTGAATTTCTAATATACATGCGTAAAGTTTTAACACGACAATTAGTCTATGTATAGTATATATCGACCAAGCATATATGGAGTATGTTGTAACACAGCTCAAATTGGTAAATATGTAGTCCTTACATTCGTATTTATAAAGCGCCCCTATATATGCGAGATCATGCCAAGCTGTCACAGGAGTCCTAATTGAACAAACAAGAGTCAAGTAACTCAATGAAGATAGGCAACAACTGTGCCACAAGAGAATAGTGGCTAGACTTCTGCAAATCTTGAACATGGTAGGTCAGTTGACCTACTGACATCGCCACAGGATAGAGACAGTGGCGATGTCGGTAGGATGTTCGATCGCGGATCAGTATGTGCGGGGTTCAAATCCTGGGCTCGCACGTCACTGACATCGCTTTCGACTGAGGAAGCTGACGTTAACATCAGCAATACTAGCTTTTTACAGGCTTAACACAGATATAATTGCCACAGGATTACAAGTCCTTCCACAGTCACAACGGCTTCGGTCGCCTCTACAAATACGTGTAGTCATGTTAGGGACTCAATAAACAATTTTCTCTAACCTTCTCGCGACAAATGCTGTGACAAGCTGACAAATTCTACACTGTACATTACTATTGTAAAGTTAAAACTAATTATGCATAATACGTTGTACATAATAATAATAATAATAATAATAATAATAATAATAATAATAATAATGATAACGCACATTTTAGTGAAATGATCAACTATGTTGATATCTATCACTTTTAATACCACATGTTATATCCGTTACGCAATTTAGTCCATTTTCCGTGTAACCAGTCCAGTTAATGTCCGAGATTTTACTCTCAGATCAGCGTGGCTGGGATTCGAACCCACAAGAGTTCAAATTCACCTCAGGATCTGTCATTTAAAACTTCATGACGTTATCTGCACCCTTAACCATTGCGCAATTGAGACATTCACAAAAATGTACACTTTATAAAAGTACACAAATAAAGTACACTTTATCGATCCTACCGTACACAAGCACTGTCGCTACATCATTGACGTGGACAACTATTTCCACGCGGAGTTATGATGTTGTATTATTAGTTTTATTCCAGGAACTCGGTCCATCTATTGTGATATTAATAATTACGTCTATTCTATATCATGCCTACAGCCAATCAGTAATGATATTACAAATGGTGTTTATTTTGGTTTTGACGCTCAACCAATGAGTATTTGTGTTACCGATAACGCTTTATTTTATTCCAGGTATTCAACCAATGAAGACTAAGATTACTAATAGCATTTGTTTACTTCCAGGTACTCAGCCAATCAGTAATGATCATATATCACAAATGACCTGCCCACCTAACTCTAACCCCACCCCCTCTCCTTGTAAGCAGCCCTCCCCCACTGGTTCAACCCGCCGACAGAGAATCTGGGATAATATTAAGCTAAGGACCAGCCGGCTGAGAGTTCGTCGCTCGTTAGATTCATCGTCATCTCCCTCACCTATGAGGACCTCCCCCCTAGAGAGAAAGAGGTCTGAGGAAGGGTTCAAGGCAGAAAATGAGATGGATGTTTTGGACAAAGTTGGTGAACTTTTATTGCATAAAACATGTGAACTTCTGTGAACCTTTATTACATAAAATAGTATATGTCGCATATGTTTGTAAGGGACGATTAACGTTTATAGTAAGAGATTTAAGGCATAGCTTTAGAATGTGTCGAACCAAAGAGGCTACATATAGAATTATAGGCCTACATATGTCAGACATTTTTGCTTAAACTTGTAGAAGGTACCACACTCAGTATCTACTTCAGTCGCCTTATACGTGTTATCAGAATGTGAATAAAATGTATCAGTGCTATTACTGTTCTATTTATCAAACATCTATGAATGCAACTGACGAAGTGCCTGGGTACTTGATTGATAGATCAATTGCCTAATTTATTGGTTTCGTCATCGTTTGATTAATTAATTAATTTATTCATTGATTATTTGTTCACTGCTTAGTTTAATTGACTAATGTTTAATTGTTATATTAATATATTTATTAATTATTTAGTTGACTGATTGCTTGCTGTATTGACTGATCGACGGACATATGTTTGATTAGAAGATACTCTATATTTTTGTTTTATTGATTTCTTGGTTAATTGATTTACATATTCAGTAATTGAATTTGCTACACTAAAGATTAAGTGATTTATTGATTGACTGATTGCATGATTGGTTGATTGATTTTGTTTGTTCGACTGATTGCATGGTTAATTGAATGATTGTATAATTGATTGACTGATTGTATGATTGATTGATTGACGGATTGTATGATTGATTGATTAATTGTATGATTGATAGATTGTATGCTTGATTGACTGATTGCATGATTGTTGGTTTTATTGTGTGATTGATTGATTGTATGATTGATTGACTGATTGCATGCTTGCTTGCCTGATTGAATGATTGACTGATTAATTGCATGATGGATTTATTGATTGTATGATTGATTGACTGATTGCATGATTGCTTGATTATTTGCATGATTGATTGATTAATTATGATTGATTGATTGATTGATCGATGGAAGGACGCTGATAGATGTGAAGATAAAGCAGGTTGCGATGCTATGAGAGAGAGACTGGCCACTGTTAGCGGGTGCGAGCAAGTGTGCAAGAAATCTTCTCTGGGAGACTCAGCGGTATGAAAACGACGTTAACTGCATGAAAACGACCCAAAGCTATCGTTATATTTAACGTCTGTTTCTCTACATCAATGTACTCTCCAAGACGCCACAGCGGGGATTCAATCTCGCAACCTCTTGCCTATCCGGCAGTTGTGTTATTAACTCAGTCTCCAACCAGTAGTCAAAGCTTTGTTCAACGTTATCACAGATTATCACATGTTGTCAAACGTTATCAAATGTTATCACATGTTTTGATATGTTATCAAATGTAGTATCAAATGAGCAAACCACTATGAAAGTAAGTTATTACTGTTATTTGCAACATCTTAGAGAAACAAATAGAATTCAGAAGTTACCTAAACGCACCCAGTTGCATGCACACTATATGAGTAAATTGCATAGATCTACTGGCATACGATGGTAAGGAATTGTATGAGAAAGTGTGGGATCAAATTTGACTAAGTATATTTAGTACAATGAGTACTAAGTACTCTTAGTAAAGTACTTACAGCATTAAGATTACACTCAAATTCTGCGGAAGCCAGAACCAAAAACTTAGCCAAAAGTAATTTCTAACATAAATGGAGCCTTTTTGTGTAGTATCTTCAAGAGACTCCCCTGACATTGCCTTATGGCGAGGAACCGGACGTAAATTCCTATTGATTATTGATTGATTGATTACATATAAATGTCAAATATCTGTGCGATGTTTCAGTTGGGTAAGATCTACGCATTAGACGTTTGGCTACAAGAGGGTCGTGATCTCGCTATTAGAGATAGTTGTGGTAAGAGTTAAAGACTAACAAGGTCTAAGTCCACCATTTAAATAATAATAATAATAATAATAAAGGTTTTACGTCCGTTTCTTCATACGATGATGATGTCTGGGACGTACTAAGAAGAACGTGTGCGTCTTAAGTAGCCTTAAACGACATTGATAAGTTATTCTTGTGCATTTTGTAAATATGTAATTAAACATAATTAGAATATGCAATTTAATTAATTAATTAAGATATGTTATTAACCTTAATTAAAATATGTAATTGGACATAATTAAGATGTGTATGAGAACTTAATTCAAATATGTATTAGAACTTAACTAATATATGTAATTGGGTTTAATTAAAATATGTAATTAAATTTAATTACACTATACAATTTAACTTAATTAAGATATGTAATTGAGCATAATTAAAATTTGTAATTGAGCATAATTAGGATATGTAATTGAGCATAATTAGGATATGTAATTGAGCATAATTAGGATATGTAATTGAGCATAATTAGGATATGTAATTGAGCATAATTAGGATATGTAATTGAGCATAATTAGAATATGTAATTGAACATAATTAAAATATGTAATTCAGCGTAATTAGGATATGTAATTCAGCGTAATTAGGATATGTAATTCAGCGTAATTAGGATATGTAATTTAAAGGCATTGAAATGTTATTATTCGCTTTCTTAAATTCGTTCAAATCTACCTGCTACTGAAAATTACGTGCTGCTTGGCAGTCTTAAGGGAATATTAATTACTTTAATTTTTATATTGTCAAGTGATCCATTGGATAGTTGAAAACATTAAATTCGTCAATTAAGCTGAAATATTTAATTTCGATCTTTACAAAAATTCTCCTGCATTGTTCAATTGATTGATTTCATTTTATTTATTTATTTACTTCATTTTGGGCTAGAGCCAGTGGCGATGTCAGTAAAATACTCGACCGCGGATCAGTATGTGCGGGGTTAAAATCCTGAGCTCACCCGTCACTGACATCGCCTTCGATTGAGGAAACTGACGGCAACCTTAGCTTTAGCTTTTTTATTAATTTATTAATTACTATCTGCAGGCACAAGCGACCCCTACGTGAAGTTCAAGATAGGCAACCGTCAGTACTACCGGAGTAGAACCGTGCTAAAGAACTTGAATCCTAAGTGGGACGAGAGATTTCAACTTCCGGTTGAGGACTTGTCAAAGGCTGTGATCGTCAAGGTGTACGACTACGATAGAGCTCTGACTGATGACCCCATGGGTTGTGCTCAAATAGATCCTGCTCAGCTTGAACCAAATGTGTAAGCTAAAGTGGTTCATTTTTTATTATTTCACCTTGATGCGTTAAGCGTCATTCTAGTAACTGAAACTAAACATCTTTCCATCTCAATCACGGGAACTGATTCCCTACAAGGGGTTACAATATACAGCTGACGTCTGTCATTAATCCGGTGGTAAATTCGCCGTAGTAATAAAATAGTAGTTCAACAAAATAGTATTCAAATCTGCAGAATTCGTTCTGCTGAAACATGCCTGCAATAAATCAACCGGTTTTATCGAGTTAAGTCCTGAATAAACCGGTTCCACCCAGACCTGTCCACTGTTCAATCTAGTTCATACATCTCCCGGCTTTTCAATCGCATTCAGCCGATAGCTCTGCCTTCGATTTATATTGTGGGTAAAATGTCTCCCAGCAGACGGAGTGAAAGTAGAGAGATCGAATGATTGGAGGACTTTCTTTGGATTAAAATCCTACTGAAATTTTTTAATACATTTTTTAAAATGTTAATCCTGCACAACTACTTTAGCTATTGCTCGCGTGATTGATATGTTAAATTAAAGAATAAATGAATAAATTTATATATCAAAGTATCAATTAATACTGCTAGAGAGTGACAGATAGAGAGAGAGAGAGAAAAGAGAGAGAGCGAGAGTGAGTGAGAAAAATGTTCTATTTTCGCAAAATTTCACACAATAATCACAATAGTCACATCAATGAACTTGAGACAAAAAAGAAATAAATAAGCATAACCAGAATCTAAGTAATAAGTCCTGTATGTGCAAAAAATTGTGCATACGAAATTGAAAGACCCGTTTTTTATGAGCGGACACTGTTAGTGGCTTATTGGCTTCCTGCTGTGAGCAGCTGTGAGCAGCTGTGAGCAGCTGTGAGCAGCTGTGAGCAGCTGTGAGCAGCTGTGAGCAGCTGTGAGCAGCTGTGAGCAGCTTTGAACAGAGTTTAAATTTGCAGAGGCATATTCCTAGTTACTGATTAACTTCGTTGATCAATGCAGTGCACTACAATGAGAGAGATAAACGAGCAGGAATAAAAATCTTGATCCTGCCGTTTTACCATACAGCTACCGAGATCAGGTTTTGATTGATAAAAGTTACAGAATTAATTCTAGATAAGAAACCTACACGAGTAAATCCAATTTATTTGTAAATTACTAAGCCACGAATTAAGCGCCAGGGTTCGCTTTTAATTTTTTTCCCATTGAACATAATCTCAGCAAAGTTTGTTAATTTAAACCGTAGGAGTGGCTATACACTTTCACTAATTGAAATAAGCTTATTTAAAATTGAATTACACTTTTGCACTATCCGACAAAGGCTACAATTATACTTCAATTATTATTCAATGATACCACAATTTACTTTACTACCATTTCAGTAAATACTTCGTTATTAACTTAAGTCGTATTGTAGCGTGTTGAATGTTCTTCCAATAATTTTAGCAATTGAATTTGTAAAATTCTCGTTGATAACGTGACTTTCACACCTGTATACTGTAGTTTGCCTACATGTTTCTAATTAAATACCTTTATTAAATGAAATGAAAACACTGGAATTGATTTGATGGAAGTGGAAGAAGGGTCCAATCTACAAGACCTTTACAGTTTTGCTATTAATGTTAAACAACATTACCTCTTAAACCTCTTTGTCTATACCCCTCCCCCGGGATATACAGTATACTGAATTAGTATTACTCGACGAATGTTAGTCGTAGCAAATTAATTTTGAAACTAATTAATAATTCACAGTAATTCATTAAATAATTAAATTAAATTTCTATTTCAGGCCTATAGATCTTAAGCTGGTACTAACTGAAAATTCCAAGAAGAGAAAGCCAAATTCTTACCTCGGGTTTCTACTTCTACAGTGTACCCTACTGTGCCTGAATCACGAGGAATCCGATAAGGTTAATTTCATACCTCTATTTACTGAAAAACCTACACTATATATTGAGAGACCTGTTTATTTGTTCGTATTGCCAACTTATCGTAACATACTGTTACATTAATCTTGTGACGGTAGCTCGAGTGTGTCGAGTCGTCTTGAAGAGAAGCATTGTGCTTCTGAACCTTGACGTTAAACACACTACAACCTACCTACCTTTGTTCGTATATCACACAGAATTAGATAACAGAATCTCTCAATTGCACTAATGGGTCGATAAAACATATTCGAAGGCATTGCCTCTTCGATTGAAGGAGTGGATTTGAGAGAATGGCATTAACTGTTTACCATGGACCTGCCGTGCGACGAACAATGAAGCAATGACAATATATTATGTAGCTTGTTAGTCATTGAGTAGCTACTTTTAACAGATACATAACATGGTTTTGTTGTATTGTTGCATATGCAAGATTTATGTATGGGCTACAACGCCTGAAATAAAGCAATAAATAAATAAATAAATAATAACCGTAGTTAAGAATTTTATTGTACAATTTTTCAGAAGTGTAAATAACTGAAAATAGCCTACGAGTGAGCCAAATGTTAAATGTTCTCTTCCTCGGGTAAATCAATCAAATATGGGTTTAAAGCTGACAATGATATTGACAATAATATTAGTAATGTTTATTATTATTATTGCCATTTTAATAATAATGGTAGTGGCTTCAGTATTAGTATTATAATCAGTGAAGCTATTTGCATTATTCCACTGCGGATCAATATGTGCGGGGTTCAAATACTGAGCTCGCCCGTCACTGACATCGCTTTCGAGTGAGGAAATTGACGTTGACATTAGCTTTGCAAGCTTTTTCATTTTTGCTACTGTTAGTATTACTTTTAGTGTTACTGTTAATGTTATTGCTAATGTTTGTGTTAGTGTTGGTTATATTGTTAGGGCAGACGCTTATGATGGAAATGGTTTTACTGTTATTACGTTTTCTCAGAGACCTTGTTCAGGTCAATACTAAAAGTTGTCTAAAAGTGCTCCATAGTTCATGCATACATGTATGCATGCATGTATGCATACTGATTTACTCTTCTTGTCGATACTATTAATTGACTCCTATTTAATTAGCTATTTTATGGATAGAGTTCAATTAATTATTAATGATTTGAGTGAACATAATGTAAACGTATGATGTGCCTTCAATGCGCTTATTATATTTTATACGTTTGGAAGCAACCTGAAAGCTTTAAGGTAACTATTTTATGTGATGTGACGTGATTGTTTAAGTTAATTTGATACCTATCGTTCCCCTCATTGTTATATGGTGATTTTTTGTACTTTTGCTTATGTAAAATTACATTTTATACTGACACCAATACCCTGCAGCATAAAGCTAAGCTAGAATTAGAGGTCTCATGCTCTATTACTTTTATATTGTCAGCATAGATGCCCTTTAATCTGTTTATTTGTATATCGATGAGTCATATGACATAGCAAGTCAAGTTTTAATATAATTCAGACATTCTCGCTTTCTGGTAATAAGAGGATTATTTATTAGCATAACTGAAGCTACTAAATTAAGAGTTAATAAATCAAGATCCTAATTAAGAGTTATTAAATGAAGGTTTATATACGAGTTATTAAATTAAGATTTATCACATTATAACAGTTAAAAGAATTAAGGAATTATCAGAGAAAAATCATTTAGTTAATTAATTTAATAACCATTTATGTTTCAGTAAGTTCAAGTATTTCAGACAATGATCCCCTTCATCTTTGATAAATCATATAATTCAGGTTGAACACCTAGTTGCGATATACAAGTCTCCAAGCCTTCTGGCTCGATATGTCACAAACAATATTTTAAATTATTTTTACAGAAGTTAAACTCTGAAAAGACTAAACTTTAATTTTAAAGTAATTACTAGTATTTCACACAAACTGCTGCGTCAATTAGGCATTGAAGCGTGCATGTACTTAGTTAATAGTCTGTTTGCAGTTAGTGCTGAGTGAATCCCACAACTGATCTGATATTCATTTTGTCTCTCTTTATGTCCCAACCTAATCCTACTGTCCTTAATGTCCTTGGTTACCTCTGAGTCAATGAGTCAAGGACTAAAATGCCAGATTTTGGAACGATAGGTCTGCGGTTCAAAACCTCGTGAAAACAGCCTCTCAAGAGACGAATACTCACTAAACCTTTATCTCAATCAAATGGATTCGGTTGATCACAATGTTATCTTAACCTTTGAATCAATGACCCACTGAAGACCATGCTGACCTTACTGACCTTGTTGACCTTGCTGACCTTGCCACTGGCTAGAGCCAGTGGCGAAGTCGGTAAGATACTCGACAGCGGATCAGTTGATGCGGGTTCAAATCCTGGGCTCGCCCAGGATTTGAACCCGCAACTGACATCGCTTTCGGGTGAGGAAACTGACGTTAACCTTAGCTTTACCAGCTTTTTAACTTGCTGAACTTGCTGACCAATGTTTCAGCCAGTGTTTTCTAATTAAGACTTTGTTAGTGTTGGTGTGAATAAGTAGTTATTGTTGTTTTACCTGTTACGGACTTGCACCATCGTTTAATTCTACACGCAATAATATTCTCATTTTTATGATTGTTGTGTCTTAAACTCTGCATCAGAAAATTACGATGTAGGCCTACGCTTGCAATTTCTTTCTAGTTTAATTCAATTGCACATTCAAAGTGTTTTCAAAGAACTATTAGATTTATTCATGACGGGTCGTCATATACAGTATACCATTTAACGGAAAAACATTGTAGATGATTGTGGCGCTATAAAATATGCGAAGCTCGGTGGTTACTGTACATTCTTCAACGTATTGCAATTCACTATTATTAACTGTAAGAAGTATAAATAGCTCAGTGTGTTGAGTGTCGAATAACGTCATCTAATGACGGAATATAAATTTGATTGATCATCCTCGAATGGGACTGACTAATCAACAAGTAAAATCTCTGACATTCATCAGAAAAATAAATATTAACATAATTTTCCAACGGTTTAACATTCGCTATTAATATAGATGGATATCATTTTTAATTATTATTTCACAATAAAGTGTGCTTATGATGTGTGTTTATTATTGCATAATATTTCATTGCTTTGTATTGCATTGCATTCCATTGCAATGCTTTCTACTGTATTGCATTGTATTTTAATGCTCTTTTTTGCATTTCATTCAATTGTAATGCTTTCTACTGTATTGCATAGTATTTCAATGCTTTTTATTGTATTGCATAGTATTGCAATAGCCTACTCTCTATTGTATTCCTTAGTATAGCATTGCTTTCTATTGTATTACATTGTATTGTGATTGCAGGAGATCTTGCGGCAGGCTCTGCGGATAGGAGGAAGAGGAAGCAGGAAGTTGAGAGTACAGGAGTGGAGTAGCGTGGTGAACATAGTTCTACTGGAGGGACGGGGCCTCCTGCCCATGGACGATAATGGGCTGTCTGATCCCTACGTCAAGTTCCGGCTAGGAAATGAAAAGTATAAAAGCAAGGTAAGCAAAAGTATGTTATAGTTAAAGTAAATATTTGTGTTACATGTTGACTGCATACATTAAGATTAATAAACAAATAGATTGATTGATCAGCACCGAATTAATGAATTGATTGATCAGCACGTAAGTAATGAATTGATTGATCAGCACCGAATTAATGAATTGATTGATCAGCACGTAAGTAATGAATTGATTGATCAGCACGTAAGTAATGAATTGATTGATCAGCACCTAATTAATGAATTGATTGATCAGCACCTAATTAATGAATTGATTGATCAGCACCTAATTAATGAATTGATTGATCAGCACCTAATTAATGAATTGATTGATCAGCACCTGAATTAATGAATTGATTGATCAGCACCTAATTAATGAATTGATTGATCAGCACCTAATTAATGAATTGATTGATTAGCACCTAATTAATGAATTATTGATTAGCACACTGCACGTAATTGTAATGAATTGATTGATCAGCACATTAATTGAAGTGATTGATGAATTGATTGATCAGCACGTAAGTAATGAATTGATTGATCAGCACCTAATTAATGAATTGATTGATCAGCACTAATTAATGAATTGATTGATCAGCACGTAAGTAATGAATTGATTGATCAGCACCTAATTAATGAATTGATTGATCAGCACCTAATTAATGAATTGATTGATTAGCACGTAAGTAATGAATTGATTGATCAGCACGTAAGTAATGAATTGATTGATCAGCACCTAATTAATGAATTGATTGATCAGCACCTAATTAATGAATTTATTGATTAGCACCTAATTAATGAATTGATTGATTAGCACGTAAGTAATGAATTGATTGATCAGCACGTAAGTAATGAATTTATTGATTAGCACCTAATTAATGAATTGATTGATTAGCACGTAAGTAATGAATTGATTGATCAGCACGTAAGTAATGAATTGATTGATCAGCACCTAATTAATGAATTGATTGATCAGCACCTAATTAATGAATTGATTGATCAGCACCTAATTAATGAATTGATTGATCAGCACCTAATTAATGAATTGATTGATCAGCACCTAATTAATGAATTGATTGATCAGCACCTAATTAATGAATTGATTGATCAGCACGTAAGTAATGAATTGATTGATCAGCACCTAATTAATGAATTGATTGATCAGCACGTAAGTAATGAATTGATTGATTATCACCTAATTAATGAATTGATCGATCAGTACCTAATTAATGAATTTATTGATTAGCACCTAATTAATGAATTGATTGATTAGCACCGGATAAAGACGCTGAATCCTCGATGGCTTGAGCAGTTTGACCTGTACTTGTACGGAGATCAGTCCAGTCATCTGGAGATCAACGTATTCGACTACAACCTGGGTGGACGAGCCAATACCATGGGCAGGTAGGCTGTCTGCGAGAATGTGGTACTGATTTGATAGACTGTGAAAATATAGTACTGATTTGATAAGTTGCGAGAATGTGGTACTGATTTGGTTGGCTATGAGAATGTGGTAAAGATTTGATAGACTGCGAGAATGTGGTACTGATTTGATAAGTTGCGAGAATGTGATACATATTTGACAGTCTATGAGAATGTGTTCCAGATTTGGCAGTCCATAAGAATGTGGTCCAATTTTGTAGTCTATGATAATGTGATACTAATTTGACAGTCCTTAAGGATGTGATACAGATTTGGCAGTGTGTGTCGAAAGGCTCTGCTTTTTAACTGATCTACCTTAACTCTCAAGAACCTAGGAAGTGGACACTATATTTCTCGCTAACCGTTTTAGCTTGGTCTTCGCAAGCAGGAATTATTAATTATCCGTTGTGTAACTGATGCATTTTTGTCAACTTTCCTCAGGTTGGTTTACTTCGAAATTCTAAATATTTTTCAAACTATTTACAAAGGATACGTTGTCCTTAATTGGGCCGAATATTTCATTTCACACATTTCCGATCTGTTGATTGTTCCTTAAACAAGAAATGGAAGATATGCTTTGTTTATATGTGAGCAGAGTTACCACAACATATTATAAAAGGTCTATAGAGTCTTACTCTGTTGCTCGGAACAAATGAATCAGGCAGAACTGTTGATAGATTCGTTTAGTTCCCTATTAGACTTAATTTATCCAGGCAAATCTATGTTCTTTCATTTAGTTTATTAGTAGGATGAATTCATCCAGGCAAATCTACGTTCTTTCATTTAGTTCATTAGTAGGATGAATATATCCAGGCAAATCTACGTTCTTTCATTTAGTTCATTACTATATTGAATTCAGTCAGGCAAACCTAGGTTCTTTCATTTAGTTCATTAGTAGGATGAATTCATCGAGACAAATTTAATTTCTTTCATTTAATTCATAACTAGACTAAATTCATCCAGACAAATCTAATTCTTTCATTTAGTTCATTACTAGACTGAATTCATTCAGGCAGATCTCAATTCTTTCATTTAGTATATTACTGGAGTGAATTCATCCGGGCAGTTATAATTATTTCATTTAGTTCATTACTGGAGTGAATTCATATATAAACGACGAAAGAGCACTTACGACTCACGACTTACGACTTACGTGAGTGTTGACCGAAGTGGGAGTTCTTTGTCTGAGAAACAATTGATGGCACGGCATTCAGAAAATTTCAGGAGTTGAGTATAAAATTTATGCAGCTAAAGCTGGTGAAGTGCAATGGACTAATGGTGGACTAAAAATCTTTTTAAGGGCTACTAATGAATATGTCCATGTAGATAAAATACACTGAAACTATAATTGGCATTTAATTCATAATAAATACCAAATAGCTGTTACGTGATTTTGTAGCTAATTTTCGCTAAAGATTGATACGAGAAAAGCAATGATAATCATATGCCAGAGAAATGTATCCGCTAATTTAACCTCAAAATTTAAATATATTACTTGATCCATTAAAATATATGGATTGCTTAATTCATACATACATTAGTTGCTGCAGCCAGTGGCGAAGTCGGTAAGATACTCGACCGCGGATCAGTTGATGCGGGTTCAAATCCTGGGCTCGCCAGTCACTGACATCGCTTTCGAGTGAGGAAACTGACATTAACCTTAGCTTTACCAGCTTTTAGTTCTGAATCTTCTGATATTAATCAGTTTGTTTGATTATCTGATGACGATTGATTGTCTGATTGATTATCAGTTTGATTGATTGACTGATTGATTCGTAGATTGACTGACTGAGTGATTCAAGGATTGGTTGACAGAATGTTTGCTTACTTGATTTTATTGATCGATTGATTGACTGTTGGATTGGTTCATTGATTGATTAATTGATTTATTGATGAATTGGGTTATTTACTGATGCCTGATTTGATTGATTTACTGATTGATTGACCCATTTATTGTTGATTGATTTGATTAATTGACTGATTGATTGACCGATTGATTGTTGATTGATTTGATTAATTGACTGATTGATTGACTGATTGATTGACCGTTTGATTGTTGATTGATTTGATTAATTGACTGATTCGTTGATCGATTGATTATTAACTGATTGATTCGTTAATTGATTGACTTGATCAATTAACGATTGATTGATTGTTTGCTGACAGAGCAGAGATTGACCTGGCCACACTGGAGATAGAGAGGACTCACGACATTCATCAGTCCTTGGAGGATGGAGCAGGATTCATCCACATGTTGCTGACCATCAGTGGAACAGTCTGCCGTCAGACGTCAGGGGGTCCTAGACATGGAATCGACTACCACGGGTGGGACAGGAACAATATCCTTAACAACTACGTGGGTATTTTGAATTGTACTTTTTATTATTTTAGCTTTTTCTCCGCACATTTTTATGGGTACACTTGTCTGCAAATTTCATTTCAATAATAATAGTAATAATAATAATATTTAAAAAGAATAATAATAATAATAACAAGAGTGCGAGATTTGTTTCTCGAGCAGAGCATAAGAAGAAGAAGCATTCTAATGCACAAGCCAAGGACGACCCCAATGAGAACAGCCAGTGCCAAACATCTGCTCTCTTCTTGCGAAAGTTAAACGTTGCTGATCGTAGCAGCGGGTGACACTGCCCTGAATCCACTGCTTTTGGCTCCAGCAGTGCCCGTCCCCACTTCCTCGGTTATCGATCCACCACGACGGTGACTCCTCTGAATAGGCGTTGATGAGGCAGTTGTGAGAACTCTGTTGGGAGAACCGCTTAGATAATAAAAATAATAATTTTTTTGCCCGAAACTGAGACCTTCGTCAGAGTAATAGCGTTAGACTTTAGCGAGGCGTTTGATACAGTCAGACATTCACAAATGATTGATAATCTGCGTACCCTAGATGTGCCTAGCAATATTAATGGGTTGATTGCCAGCTTTCTCTCTACCCGTTCACACACCACTATCTTTGATGGTCAAACATCGTCATCAGAAGCGATCAATGCCAGCATAATCCAAGGATCAGCCCTTGGACCAACTGCATTTGTCATTGTTACATCAGACTAAAAATCATACAGCCTACAAACTCTTTGTTCAAATATGCCGATGACACCTACTTGATTGTGCCTGCCTCTAACCTTCATTCAACGGAAGAGGAATTAATCCATATCGAAAACTGGTCCCGCTCTAATAATCTATATTAAATCGAAATAAAACAAAAGAAATTCTCTTCCAATCACCCAAGCAAAAAAGGCAGATAAGAGATGTCCCACACCTTGACGGAATTGAGCGGGTATCTAACCTCAAATGCTTAGGTGTTATAGTATCTAATAACTTTTCCTTTTCTGCTCACATCACAAGTATCATTAGCTTGTGTTCGAGCAACATTTTTGTGCTCTATTCTTTACGTAGTAAAGGTTTGGAAAATACTCTTCTTCAAAGAGTCTTTCAAGCCTCCACACTCTCTAAGCTTATGTATGCCTCCCAGTTTTAGTGGGGCTTTACAAATGCTGAAGAGAGAACCCGCCTAGAAACCTTTTTAAAGAAGGCAAGGAGAGCTGGATTTTACTGTAATGAGTCTAATTTTGAGGATCTTTGTAACTCCGCTGACCATAATCTTTTCAAGGCAATCTGTAACAACCCTGTACATTTACTGGCGCATTTGTTACCTCTACAAAACAATCATAATTACCCAACCCGAAGAAATACTGCTAAGAGATGCTTTTCCCTTCCCATAAAACGAAGCAGTCTGAGCGATAAAAACTTCATTGCCCGTATGATTCTAGATGATGCTAGTTAATTTAACGAATACTAAAAAATACTTCTTTACTCATAGTACAGTACTCTCTATACGGTAATTATGAATAGTATAAGCCATTGATTTATGTAATGTTGTAATATACATGTGGTAAATGTTATCAAAACAATTTTTAGTTTCATCTCTCTTATATCTAGCCTATTAACTGTTTATGCTATATCTGTAATTGTTAATATGCTGTGTCTGTTGGAATTTCTGTACTGCAACTTTCTGCGGTTTTCAGATTGAACGAAAATAAATGAATATATAATAACAATAATGATAATTACAATAAAGGTTTAACGTCCGTTTCCTCATACAAGGATGATATCAGGGACGTCAAAACGTTAACGTAAAAGGAAGAAACTGTAAAATCTGTAAAATAATTATAATTCTCTGGAGAATTGAATTTTTAAAGAGATTTTAGTTTACTAGTTCTGAGTCTTAATGTCTCATGCAAATGCTCTTACTGTCTCGTGCTAAAACAAATAGGTTTGTTAGTCGTTTATACTGACTAACCGTTGCTTGTTAGTCGTTTGTACTGAATAACCGTTGATTGTTTGTCGTTTATACTGACTAACCGTTACTTGCTAGTCGTTTATACTGACTAACCATTATTCCTGGAAACGTTTTAAGCTGACTATTAACTCACCGCGGAACTTGAGTGATAGGAATTTTGATATTCGCTCTTAAAAGCGTTTGGCGTGTATTTTTGTTTTATCACTATTATTTTTATTTTGCTTTAACACTATTATTTTTATTTTGTTTTATCACTATTACTTTTATTTTGTTTTATCACTGCTGTGAATGAACCACAGTTGAACTGCTCTCTTTTGAGTGACTAGTTTGGTGATAAGGAGTTATCGCTAGTGAGGGTTGATTCAGAGTTAATTATAGCCTCTCAGAGTTAGTGCAATCTCTCTAAATATATCTTTAAAAGTTTTAATTTTTTAGTATAATAGTACAATTTATTAGTGTAGTTTAAGAACTGTTTAATGTAATTGTGAAATAATTTCTTAATGATTCATGTGTTGTAGAATTTCTCGAAATCATTCCAGAACATGCAAGACGTAGGATTGTTAAGAGTAAAAGGTAAGATTGTAGAAACACCTTTATGTTTTGGTAAATTATTTCACAATATTTGATTAATTCAGACGTTAATCTATTATCGGCTGCAGATTGTTTAGGAAAAAAGTTTCAAACTAATTAGCTTGACGATTGAGCAATTTAAAACTATATTTAAACTATATTTATACTAAATTTGTACCGGTTGGATTGCCGATTAGATAGCAAGCTTGTCTGAGAAACGAGAGGTCATCGGTTTGAATCTTTGCCGGATCGTCTCTAGCATCATCTCTTGTGATACAGAAGCAATTTTAAACTTGACTTTAATTTATTGTAAAATTTATCTTTATTGTCTTGGAGTAGTACCTTTTTAGTGCTATTATATACTAAAAATATTTCGTTAATGATATATTCTAACGGCACCTATTTATTAATTCTGCATGTATGAATACTACCTTATGAATAGTATAAGACATGGATTTAAATAAGGTTTTAATCATTAGGCTATAGCAAATGTTATCGAAAACAATTTTTAATTTCATCTCTCATATAGATAGCTTATTAACTGTTTATGCTATATCTGTTATATGTCATGCCATTTATGTTAACATTTTTGTACTGAAACTTTCTGCGGTTGTCAGATTGAAAACAATAAACGAACATATACAATTACACATGTAGTACTTATTAATAGCAATTAATAAATATATTATTTATTATTATTATATTATTTATTAATAACAATACTTTTGTTATAAGTGTTAGGAGCGCAGGATTTGATCGCCGCTGATATAGGAGGGAAGAGTGACCCGTA
>CAJHZI010000240.1:1890000-1915000 GCA_905160935.1 Enchytraeus crypticus | reverse complement strand
ACTATAATTAATGACTTAGGTATTAGCTAATATATATGGAAGTGAAGTTTAGACAATCTCTTTTCTAATAGAATCGAAACTTGAGGCAACAGAGATGTGGTTCTATAGAAGAATGCTACGTATATCTTATAAAGACCACGCTAAAAATGAAGATGTTCTACAAAGAATGTCAACTTGTCGTGAACTTTTGAACCGAATACGATGACAACAGATGAAATTTTTCAGACACATTATGTGGAATAAAATAGTTGAAAATTCCGCAGTGACAGGAATAATAGAAGGAAAAAGATGCAAGGGTCGACAACGAATGACGTTTATTAAGAGTCTTAGCAGTTAACTGAAACAGAGATGATCAGAGCAACAATTAACAGAGACATATGGAGGAATATGACCATGACCGCCCAGGCTTGGAACAGGCACTTAGAGAAGAGAAGATTAGCTAATATATTGATTGTTCTAGCTCATGTGACTAATTCAATGATGCATTTATTCTTATTGATTAACTAATTGAGTGATTGATTGATTGATTGATGTTTTTAGATATAAGAAGCCGTGAGAATTATTACGATTCATTACGTTATCGATTGATTGATTGATTTTCCAAAATTAAAGCAGCCGCGATAACAATCACGATTGATTAAGTTATTGATTGATTGATTTTCTCAGATTAAAGCAGCTGTGAGGACTATAACACCACGAGCAAGCGTTTATATGCGACCTGAACCGAGATTTAAAGTTGTCGTTAGTATCAATGACTTTGCATGTAATTATTAAACCATTCTAAAATAATATAACAAAAAATAGAGTGCTACTGTCGGCCATGACAACTATTGCACTTAAAGAGAAGATCATGCTGATAGAATAATGAAGAAATTTGAGCCGTGGATTTTTGAATTACAGGAGAGACTCAACCATAACGTATTTTAATAACGCAGCGTAAAAGCTTAGTTAACTGTCTGTTAACATTAGTAAAGGTAAAGCTAATGTTTACGTCAGTTTTCTCACTCTGAAGCGATGTCAGTGACAGGGGATTTGTGACAGTAGCTCGAGTATAGGGAGTCGTATTGTAGATAAGTTTTGTGCTTCTGAACCTTGACGTTAAACACACACAAATCTTTTTGAAAAATCAAATCTCATTGAGAATACAGGTCCAAGAAACCGAGTTTTCTACAGAATCAAGCGCGTAATTTTGTATCCATTTGCCGGATAATTATCCCCTGATTGATGATTTGATAGTCAAAAGAGTTAGATATCATTATGAACGGCAGTCATTTGATGATTGATTGCAGCTGATGCAGCACAATATAGAGAGAGTGGCAAAGATCATCAGCTCCATATTCAATGGAAAAGACTTCATCGAGAGCTGCTTTAGCTGGAAATCTAAAGGAAGAAGTTCTATTGCCTTTATTGTAAGTAATTCTGTTAACTCTCTCTCATGATCTTCCTCGTTGTCTGTTCCTTCTTCTCTTTATTTTAGAATTTAAACGGTACTATTGCTATAAAGCTGGTAAAGCTGATGTAAACGTCAGTTTCCTCACTCGAAAGCGATGTCAGTGACGGGCGAGCCCAGGATTTGAGCCCCGCATATACTGATCTGTGGTCGAATATCTTACCGACATCGCTATTGGCTCCAGCCAGTGATCGCTAAGCCATGTATTCCAGATTTAAACTCGCATTTTCAGTCTCACTCCTTAGTGATTTGGAGTCACTGGTGTTGCTGGAATTCTATACCAGTGTGTGGAAGTCCCTGACATCATCCCTGGATGAGAAAACGTGATCCATATCAACAAGCACTGGAATCACAAGAGGAGTTGATTCCATGCTCGCATATCTTCTCAAGGATTTACTAAAACTGACGAAGGCGTATCGGCAGTATTACTTGTAATCAGTAGGTTTCCTAATGCTTATTATAAGCAATATGGAATTTATGCGTGTAATAATTTTTCAATTTGTTATTTTAAATCTAGTATTCGGATTTTAAAAAAAATATTTGGAATTAGTTTAGGCCAATATCAATTGCTCAAAATATGTTCCCAATATTCATTGTTTTTCAGGTGTTTATTGTCATGGTGTGGAATTTTGAGATTTACTTGATACCAGTGACGCTTCTGATTGTTTATTTCAAAAATCTGATTGTAATCCATTTAAAAGGTGGTTTACAGCAACAGGGACTTGACAAAGTGAGTTTTTCTTCTGTATTAAAATTGATTTGAATTGTAATTGAATTGAATTATAACTGACTAGGATTGTAATTCAATTTAATCACATGTATAATTGAAGCCTTGACAATTGTATTGAGTATGCTGTATTGTTGTCATTGTTGAGTAAAAAAGTAAATACTAATAAAGGTTTAATGTCCATTTCCTCATCCAATGATGATGTTAGGGTCGTCCCCACACATACATATCACTACAGATAAACACGCATTATAGTGAAATGATAAACTATGCTGATATATATCACTCTTAATACCACACGTTTAAACCTTTAGGCAATTTAGTCCATTTTCCTTGTAACCAGTTCGGTGAATATCCGAGATTTTACTTACAGATCAGCTCGGCCGGGATTCGAACCCACGAGGGTTCAATTAACCTCAGAATCTGTCATGCAAAACTGCATGAGGTTACCACTACACTATTGAAACACGTTGAGTATATGAGAGTATGGTTTAGACGTCCCTGACATTGTCTTACGTTACATTCTTATTGATTGATTGATTGATGTCATTAATGACAATGATTTTCATTCTAGTGATCCGGATCTTAAAATAGCAGAAATTGAATGGGTAAAAGAGGGCACTGAAAAATTTCCTTCCCGGCTACTGCATACTATGACTTACAATAATTTGAAATAATTATCAAATAAAGCGGCCACGCGAAATACTTACAAGAATGAAATACTGATAAGGTGTGCATGTATATTTTGAGAAGTTGGATATAATGAGTAGCTCGATATAGTGATTGGATTTAAGCTGTATATAGTATCAAGTTCTATATAATGATAAGTCCTATACAATGAAAGCAGTTTATGTTCTTTTAAATATTTGTAAAGGATATAAAGAATGTGCCTGAAGAAGACGATGATGAAGACAGGGAAAATAAAGTGTGTACTATTTATTTAGTTATTTATATTAGTTACTTTGGACTGATTATGTGGATTTTGAAATTTCCACCATTTTTGGACCTTCTTTATGCTCGCCGGCTTGATTTTGTATCAATAGTGCTCGATGTTGTCATTGATGACTGTAGCACTCTAATTGTTGTTGTTATGTTGTGCTGTTGTTGTTATTTATATTATTTAATGAGATTTATATTATTTAATGAGCCTACACAAAATAGCGTAAATTAAGTTATAGCAACATAAAATACGTGCAATTAAATTATTAGTATCTCACTCGGTAATCTATTTAAATATATTTTATTATTACTTAATCAGTCATTGATTTGAGAAATTTTTAAAATGTCACTAAATATCTAGATAATTCATTGGTAATAAAACAATTTTTTTTAAATCAAACGATTAGGATAGTTTACAAATTTCAACGTCCATATTCGTAGTTTGCATAAAAGAACAACTATATAGCCTACAATACCGCTTATTATATCTTGATATATTGATGGATTAATTGATATAGGCCTATCGACTGCTATATTGATTGCTTGCTTGAATGATTGATTAATCTATATACATATTGATGGATTGATTGCTTAATTGATTAAATTGTTAATAGATTGTTTGATGAGCTGACTGATGATGATTGATTATTTGAATGATTAAACAATTTATATTTTGATTGATCGATTAATTGATTATTTATTAATTGATTCATTGACTGACTGACTGATTGATTGATGGATTAATTGAATAAATAAATGAATGAATGAATGATTCATTTATTCATTGATTGATTGACTGACAGACTGATTGATTGATTGTCTGACTCTTTATTTGTTTGATTGATCGAGTAATCCAGGACTGATTAATTGATTGACAGACTGATTGATTGATTGACTGACTCTTTATTTGTTTACTGATTGATTAATTGATTGATTGATTAATTCAGGAGGACAAGAAGGGTCAGACATTTCGTGAGAAGTTACAATCAGTGCAGGACGTTTGTCTACAGGTTCAGGAAAGCATGGAAACGATTGCTTCTCTAGGAGAGAGAATCAAAAAGTCTCTTACACTTGTTTTTTCAATTACATAGAAATTATCTCTTGTAGTCTCCTACACTTGTTTTGTCAATTACATATAAATTATCTCTTGTTGTCTCTTACGCTTGTTTTGTCAATTAAATATAAATTATCTCTTGTAGTCTCCTACATTTGATTTGTCAATTACATATAAAGTATCTCTTGTAGTCTCCTACACTTGATTTGTCAATTACATATAAATTATCTCTTGTAGTCTCCTACACTTGATTTGTCAATTACATATAAATTATCTCTTGCAGTCTCCTACACTTGTTTTGTCAATTACATATAAATTATCTCTTGTAGTCTCTTACACTTGATTTGTCAATTACATAGAAATTATCTCTTGTAGTCTCCTACACTTGTTTTGTCAATTACATTGAAATTATCTCTTGTTGTCCCTTACGCTTGTTTTGTCAATTACATATAAATTATCTCTTGTTGTCTCTTACGCTTGTTTTGTCAATTACATAGAAATTATCTCTTGTTTTCGACGTATGAGACTAAATATTAGAGAAAGACATCGCATGGTGATAACACTCTACCATTATGTAGCCCCTTAAATCTGCTCGAGAAACGTTTGACGTCTGCATAATCATTAAGGTGTCGCTCAGGTTCTAGACATGCTGCACATGTTGAGCCTAGACTTTAATGTGTCAATGAGTATTTAGGGTTTTTCTTTGTCTGCAAAATCGTGTTTAAATTGTATATATGTTAACTTGTGTGTGTGTGTCTAAGAGAGAGAGAGAAAGAGAAAGAGAGAGAGAGAGAGAAAGAGAGAGAGAGAGGAGAGAGAGAGAAAATTTAACTAATTAGATCTATCGTCAATCTATGTATTTATTTTCAGCACGGAAATAATTTTGCTAATTTCAGCTCATTTCAATGGAGTGTACCCTGGCTCTCAGTGATGGGCATTTTGATGCTGAGTCTGGTAACCACTGTGCTATATCTGGTACCACTGCGCTACCTGGTGTTAGCGTGGGGTATTAACAGATTTACTAGACAAATCAGGGCCCCAGGTGTCGTGCCTAACAACGAGATACTCGACTATCTGTCCAGACTGCCTTCTGATGTCGAACTAGTGAGTAATTAAAAAATTAACATCGTTTTAATTTGTTTAAATTATCGTTTTGTATTCGGTTTAATAGAAATATTTAATTTAAACTAATATCTGTCTTATTCGTCTATTGTTCTGCTAGGGCTCCAGATATAAAAATTACAATGCAGGATGTTTTCACATTCATGCTATTAAATGAAGATCATTTACCTATTAGAAAGTTTATCCAAACCTAACACGTTTTGTTTTTACAGTACACAACTAAACTTAAGCGCTCTTATAACTTCATGTTAAACTATTTGTATATTCTCTTGACTACTCAATGATTAATTGGAGGTTTGTTGATTGATTGAATAGGTACAGCAGCACGAGCTTGATGTTACGCATAGCTCTACCGCTGTCGAAAGAAAGAAAGGGTCATAATCAACTAGAAAAGATAATTTTTGTTATACAAATTCAGAAAAATCTGTATCTTTGCTTGTCAGACTATACTTGGTGGTCTATACGCTGAGCCAGCCGATCTATAATACTGAATCTTATTTACGTTTGTTTTAAATGACTATATTACTCTTATGATTTGAATTTCATTGATTATATCGCCATCTGCGCTATGGTGCAATTTTTCAGGCGTATCATCTCAATTTCTAATAACCTGTAACAAGCAAGATCACTTTAAGGGGTATAATAATACGAAATCTCCTACAGGTTTATGAATTTCGTTTAATGGGTAGGCTTCGCGAGAGACTGCACAACGACATTACATACATGTAGATATAATACTAAAATGTTTCCTAGTCTAATAATATTATATCCGTATTCGTTAGTAGATTTACACATGGAGTCATCATTTATAACATAAAGCTTTTGTCCTGTTAGAATTAATACAATTAATTAATCTCTCACTTTTGCGTTCACCTGCATCATTTTCTCGAAGTACACAATCAGCAGCAGAAAGCTTAGCTAGCTATTTCATAGACAATATTGACTAGGCCTACTGTTGACTGATGTGCAGCTTCAAAGAAAATTTGAGATTTATTGAAAAAATACTAATTCCAGTTTCGGTGCCACCAGTCTAACGCTTGAACTGGCCCGCTGACAGCGCAACCGTTAGGTTAATCTAATCGCTGCTACTACGACCGTAAATATATATATATATCCAATACCGGCTAAATTCTTCTTGTTGCAGATCCGACGTAAATGACGTTAACTCTTTATTTATTGATTTTTTGATAGTTCTTACTTAGATCTTGTATTTTTGCGCTGACTGTGAAATACGTTAAATGAAGAATAGAGCGTAAGTCTATTGATTGTGTCTGTATATAATTTTTTTAGCAAATATACTTGATTTTCTTGTTGAACTTTAATTAATTAATATAATATCTCATGTGTTTATATTTTCTATGTTCACTCTTTCAGCATAACATAAACTGTATGTGGCGATGTTGATATTTGTTTGTAGTTATCTGTTGATTGTTTTCTAGCTGTTCGTTCATTTTATCTATATTTGTATGCCTGATAAGCGCTGTAAATATTTTATCTTTCTTAAATTAATGTCCATTAGCAAATTTTCACAAAAGCTATGGTTGTTATAACTTGCATTCTCTATTGTTATATTTCGATGTTGTTATACGGATGTTGACGAATAAGTGCAAATTATTGTCATAGACCTCAACGCTAATTTGCGACTATGAAAGGTTTCTAAATATCGACTAAATGTATTTTTGTATATTAGGCATTTTAGCCCTATACATTTTCCACTTTTATCTCTTTTAGTAGTGGTTTGATTTATTTACTGATATTTTTCATAACGTTCGTTGTTTCTTCACAGCGTCTTAAAATGTAAAACAACTCTAAATATTTTAAAAAGAAGCTGGTCCGTCGAGCAAAAATAAATGCGATAAAATGCAACAAAGTAAAAAGTAAAACACGCATTATAGTGAAATGATCAACTATGTTGATATCTATCACTTTTAAAACCACATGTTTAAACCGTTACGCAATTTAGACCATTTTCCGTATAACCAGTCCAGTGGATGTCCGAGATTTTACTCTCAGATCAGCGCGGACGGGATTCGAACCCACGAGGATTCAATTCACCTCAGGATCTGTCATTTAAAACTTCATGACTTTACCCCTACGCTATTAAGACATTCAAAACAATCAGTTTTCCACACCCTTTTCCACTTAATATTCAGCTCCACTCTGCTGCTTGTATAGAGCTACTAATTTTATTTAAAGTGCACATATTGATAAGATTTGATGAATTTTATTGTATTTTTATATATCTTTTCCATTTTGACTCTATGCAGTAGTTGTAGTACTTGTTGTATTTAAGCTCAGTTCAGTAGTTGAGTGTTTATTTGGTGTCGCTTTTATTTACGGAGTTGTTTGACTGGTACCCTGCATGAAGCTAGCAGGGTCGTGATATCATCATTAGATGAAGAAATGAACTTTTAGTTATTAATTCAATATCTAAAGCCACTGCAGTGACGGGGGGAAACCCTGGGATTCAAACTGAGCACCTGTAGAACACGGGCTAGACACCAAACCGATGCGGCAATGTATGAGTCATATGTAGCAGTAAGTCGTGTAAATAAAAGTGATTGATTATTAATCATTATCTAAACATATGACGAGGCGGGTACTGTTTAATCTGCTGCAGTACAGCTGCTGCAATACAGCTGCTGCAGAACAGCTGCTGCAGAACAGCTGCTGCAGAACAGCCGCTGCAGAACAGTTGCTATAGAACAACTGCTACAAAACAGCTGCTGCAGAACAGCTGCTACACAACAGCTGCTACAGAACAGCTACTGCAGAACAGCTGCTGTTGTAATCATGTAGCACCGTTGTAGGTAGAGAAAGAGGGATGAAGGGCATCTTTCAGATTTCCAAATATTCGCCAATATTTTCCAAATTCAGTCCTTGCATGTAAAGTTTATAAATATTCATTAGTCTGCACTTGATTGATCTTTATTCCCGGGTTTATGGTCCCTCCTGCCCTCATCTAGCTCATTTAACTGGTTGTTATTTCATGCATTAAAGGTTGATATCTGTCAGGAGAATTTCAAACCACTCCAACTCGTGATAGAAAATCCAGTTTACCTTTCAACGTTGCTATAATTAAAATATTGAAAGCCTTGCGCGTGGTCTACTGAAGTTACGTAAAACTCTATTTATCGTTGCGTAGGAATGCGCAGTCCGCCAGATGTGAGAGTGCTTTTCAACTTGTAAGAAAATAAAAATATTAATAGACCTTGTTTAATCTATGGACCTGCTTAAGAAAAATGTTAAATATTACTAAATACTTTAAAAGTTGCGATGACATGATTAGAATAAAGCAATTATCTACGTGTAGAGTTATGCTTAACAATATCTATTTAGCATTTAATTATAACGAAGCCTCGCATGCTTCATATGATCTTTGTACTTGCTCAATCGATGCTCTTTGATCTGCATGCCTATATAAAACTTGTGTTTCGATTTGTATTTCATTTTAATAAATTTGAATGTCGATGAAGGTAGTTTCGTTGTCATTTAATGCAATTAACCGTAATTAACAAATTAAAACTACAGTAGGCCTATATGTTATATAAATTAAACGAGACTAACTTTGATTGAGAAACTTGCATTATAAATTATAGAGAATTTTTACTGGCATTACCATTTCTGAGAATGTCACAAGAACTAACATTGACATAACATACAATTAATTCTAAATGCAATTTTCCGCTTTGAATCGAAGACGCTTTGATTTTTCTTAATAACTTAAACCTGGACTTTTTACTCTGCCACAGACGGAAGCAAATAATTCAGTGTATGGTAACGTATTTCAAACCGCCAGTTCTACACAACTGCAACAGTAAAAACAACAGCAACAACAACCACAGCATAAACAACAATTAGAGTGATGCTGTCGTCAATGACAGTGCTATTAAGCTCAATCCAAGCCGAGAAGCAAACGACGAAAGAGTTCAAGAAAAATTTGAAAAATTCTGAAATCCGTAAGCCAATACATTGATAGACTATAAAATAATAGTATGTTATAAATACAAACAAATTATACTAATACTTTACAGTAGATCAATATCATAAAAAGCTTATGTTAACGTCAGTTTCCTCACTCGAAAGCGATGCCAGTGACGGGTGAGACCAGGATTTGAACCCCACACATGCTGATCCGAGGTCGAATATACCCAATTTGAAGCCCGGGTTTGAACATACAAGTTATTATACCGGATTTGAAGCCGGCACATACCGACAACGCCACTGGTTCCAGCCACTAACACTGCTATACTAAAATCGGTAATTCAAATTGCGGAGTTTTAGAAATCACTCTACCAAGTTAACTTTTGTGACTTCTATAATAAATATATTACTGCCCTTAATTACAAATATATCCCTCAGTTCACTGTCATATCAGCGTTGGTCGCCTCGTACACTTCATGAGGTTGTCGGTAAAGTTCAATGCTAAAGTTTTCCAGAACCTACTCTGGTCATCAATCGGCGCAATACCTAAACCATGTATTGTTCTTTTCATGTATTGGGTAGTTTAAGAATTCTGCAGTTCATGTATTATTATATATTAGTCCTATTAATTTTATTATTTCTATTATTATTATTATTTATTTTTGTTTGTTATTATTGTAGTAATAATAATAATAATTATTATATATTTTATTTATTTTTTACCCCGGTGTAAATAACCTAGGGTTATTATTATTATTACTTTAAATTAATTCAATTTAATTTTTTACCCGTATGTAAAGAATCCGAAGTTTGAGAAAAATTTACACTCTGTTATGGAAGCAATAGAGGTTTTGCACGTTGCTGAATTATAATGCATTATAGGTTAGCTAATGAGGAGGACAACCGAGAAACAGCAGAAATGGGTCGAGAGTGGTAATGAGATTTGATGGATCAGCGCGGTGGGATTTGTTCCAGGGTTAAAACAACAACATGATTGCTCCGTTCATTTCAGAGGCAGTCAACACTCAATGCAGAGAGCTTTGAAGCTGTTGCTACTCAACCCTATAAGTATTGAAACAAATAATTGTGTATTTTAAAGTATACTAAAATATTACTTCTATTATACATTATCTTCATAATGGAAGATCCACGGTGCTCGTCTTTTGTTAGAAATGATTGCAGCATTCCTTTCAAAAGAGATTTAAGTTTTGCTCTAAGATAATCTCAATCTTCTTTAAAAATGCATTCAATTTTTTTTCTCTGAAAATATTTAATTTTTATACCTCAATACTCCGGAATACATTCGGCAGATGTATATACTAGGAACAAGAACAAGTTAACGAAAGTTTCCAATTTCAAGTACAAGAGAATTTTGTCTCTAAGCAGACTGTCCATGAAACTGAACTTTGTCGACAGTTAATTAACCATTAATTTAAATATTGCATCCGGTTTTGTATTCCGGTTGTTTACATACTACATGATTTTTGGATGTCCCTGACATCATCCGTGTATGAGGAAACGGACCTTAAACTTTTATTATTCTTATTACTTTATATATTTTAATAGCCTATTGCAGTGACAGACTGATGTTAGTGCGGATGTGGTGAGTGAAGGAAGAGATGGAAATGAAGTTGGGGATTGGGGAATATGGTCAAGGAAAAAGAAATGAGAGAGGACAGAAATTGGTTGACTTTTGCAATAGATTGAGATTAGTGGTGTCCAACACTTGGTTCAAACATGAGAAGAGAAGGCGTTACACATTGAAGAAACCAGGAAGCACCGGAAACGAGGGAAGATACCAGTTAGACTATATTCTGTTACAGCAACGGTACAGGAAGAGTGTGAAAAATTCAAGGGCTTATCCAGGAGCCGATATTAATTCAGACCACAATCTAGTAATGGCAAAAGTAGGTATTCAGTTGAAGAAAATACGTATGAAGAAAAGCAGTAAGAGATTGAATTTGTACGGATTGAACGAGAAAAGAAGTCAGTTCCAGGAAGCAGTGAAAAGAAGAGTTAAGGAAATGAAGGACTACGAAAGAACAGGGGTAAATGAAAGATGGTTTCAGCTAAAGGAAGCTATTAAAATAGGTGCAAAAGAAGTTTATGGCTTTCTTAAAGCAAATACAGCTAGAAAACCTTGGATCACTAGCCAGATGCTTGACAAAATGGATGAAAGGAGGAAATGGAAAAGTATTGACACCAGTCATGGCCGAAGGAAATATAGAAGCTTAAACAGTGAACTTAGAAGAATTACAGACAAAGCAAAAGATTATTGGTGGAGTGAAAAGTGTGATGATTTAGCAGAATATGATAGAAGAGGGAGGTCGGATCTATTATACCAGGAAGTCAGGATATTAACAAGAACCGATAAAAATAAAGGAGATGCAAAGAACATTAGTATAATGGGTAAGATGGGATTGAAGACCGAGTTGGAAGAAGTAAAAGAAAGATGGAGAGAATATGTAGAGGAATTGTATGATAAGGCTGGGAAACCAGTTCAAGAGGATTTTAAAATAGAAGAAGAAAATATCATAGAAGACGATAAAAGGGGCCCCGATTTAATAAGTAGGAAATTTATTCTGCAATTAACAGTATGAAGAAGGGAAGGCAGCCGGAATAGATGAAATCCCAGCAGAATTCTTGACAATGTTGGAAGGAGAAACACTCAAAAAGTTAATGGAGGTATGTATGGAAGTGTACAATACAGGTATTTGGCCAGACGACTTTACCAAGTTAGTGATGATTCCAATTCCCAAAAAAGCCAATGCTGTGGAGTGTTCGGATTACAGAACAATCAGCTTAATACCTCATGCATCGAAGATCTTATTAAAGAGAGTAAATAATCGCATTCAGTCGAAAGCAGAGATGATACCGACACAATTTGGTTTTAGGAAAGGATGCGGCACAAAAGAAGCAATAGGAGTAATGCGGGTTCTTTGCGAAAGAAGTTTAGAATATGGAAATGACGTTTTTGTATGCTTCGTAGACTTCGAGAAGGCCTTTGACAGGATTGATTGGATAACGATGATGAATATCTTAAAAAGAATAGGAATTGACTGGAGAGATAGAAGACTAATTTTGAACTTGTACATGAATCAAAGAGGAGTAATCAAAATCCAACAAGAATCCTCAGAAGAAGGTGAAATAGGACGTGGAGTAAGACAAGGTTGTAGCATTTCGCCGCTGCTGTTTAACATTTACGCTGAGGCAATGATGGAGGAAGCCATGGAAGACTTGGAAGAAGGAATAAAAGTAGGATGGAATTTGTTACAAGATGTACGATTTGCAGATGACCAAGGAATGGTAGCGGGCAGAGAGATTGGATTGCAGAAGATAACGGATAGGCTGAATGATACGGCCCTAAGATATGGCATGAAGATTAGTATAAAAAAGAACAAGGTTATGAGAGTGTCCAATAATTAAGGTGAAGTTAATATCACAATAAATGGTACGAAATTGGAACAGGTAAGGAGTTTCAAATATTTGGGTCGTTCTATAACCGATGATGGCAAACGTGAGACGGAAATATGCAGTAGGATTGCACAAGCAAAAGCGGCCTTTAGTAGTAGAAAAGAACTATTAAAAAAATTCTAAAGAAAGACACAAAGATAAAGATAGTGAAAACTTTGGTTTGGACCACGCTATTGTATGGATGCGAAACATGAACCTTAACGAAGGAAGATATTAGGAAACTGGAGGCATTGGAAATGTGGATTTGGAGAAGAATGGAGAGGATTAGCTGGACTCAAAAGGTTACAAATGAGTAAGTCCTGGAGAGAGTTGGCACAGATAGACAGTTGATAAATGTATTAAGAAATAGGAAGAAGAGATGGATAGGACACATTCTAAGGGGGGAAGGTCTATTAAAAGAGGTCATAGAAGGTAGAATGGAAGGAAAAGGAGGCAGGGGCAGGCCGATATTAGGTATGTTAGATAATTTAAAGACCCACTCATATGTGGAGATGAAGAGGAAGGCGGAAGACAGAGAAGAGTGGAGGCGTTATATAACATGGACCTGCCAGTAGGCAGCGCACTAAGAGAGAACCTATTTATTGTACAGGTTGAAAGACAAATCTTTAATTTTTAAAGCTGTATTGGTTAATGCTGTAGTTAAGTTACGCTATAATTATTTTATATCGGTATTTTATTGATTATATCAACATCACGTGGCTATAAACGTAAGCAAGGCCTAGCAGCAATTAAGCTTTGAGATAAACGGTTTAGTCTGAAAGTGTTGGCTCGTCGTTCGGCTATTTGCGAACATCAAAAGCAAAAGAAGGGAATAGGACTTTTGCATATCTTCGACAAAGAACTTCTAAAAGGGAACTTGTGAAGAAGTGAATCAACGCTGATCACAGACTATCTGCCATAGAGTAGTGATATCTGCAGCAGTTACTGGCCTCATTGCACTCCTATTTTCTCGAATTATTCTGTATTGAAAAACTATTTTCAAAAGAAGTCAAATATATTACTGACGATATCCTTTAATTTAATCGTTTATAACTAAAGAATGGTGTTTACGGCTATTCTAATTAATTCCCTTTAATTTGGACTGATTTTCAGGATTTTAGAATTTTCACCGTTTTTGAACCTTTTTTGCTCGCCGGCTAGATTTTGACTTAAGAGTGCTCGATGTTTTCATTGATGACTGTAGCACTCTAATATTTGTTGTAATTATTATTTTTACCAGTTTCAGATTGGAACTGTGGAATTGAATTTTTGTGAGTTGTTTGATCAGGTTTATTTGATTTCTTAATTTTATTTACAAGATCTAACCACAATTACAATGTAACTCACAGTTCATATACATGTAAGTTTTAAAACTGATATACACTTTACAATGAATTATTAACATACTTTGCTTAATTTATATAACTTATGTACATGTAGGCCCCAACACTGTACCTCCCTATCCTTTTCTCTCTCTCTCTCTCTCTCTCTCTCTCTAAAGGCAAATACATAGTGCTGGGTCAGCCACATTCTTTTAAATTTCTCTCCAAGCATCTTACGAAATGTTCTGAGTGAATAACTATTTTCGATAACTCTCGATATTTTTGAGAGAGGGATAGAATGAGAACAAGAGCGAAACTGGGCGTTACCGATACAGACTAGGGTCCAATACGCTTAAAAACTGAAACTTTTCTTTGTTTTCCTTTAAGATACTAAAATTCCGCCTATGCTTTGGCTTAGGCTCATTCTTTTTTTATATATTCGATCACCGATCAGTATGCGCGGTGTTCAAAACCTGGGCTAGCCCGTCACAGAAATCGCTTTGAGTGAGGAAACTGACGTTAACATTAGCCTTACCAGTTTTAACAATTTCTATCCCGCACTCTTGTGACGTTAATTAACACCCGGTTCGGACGGGTGTTTTTTCCACTGAACAGGAAAACTGTGATTTTCATCGCATGCGGTGTACAATTCTAGACGCTAAATAATCGCTCCCTCTCAGCAAATTAATGCTTTTATCACACGTTTTCAGTTGCATAGAAATAAAACTCTCTCTTATCTGAGTGACTGGGAAGTATTTTAAACATTTGTAAGTTTCTATAAACTGTGTTTTATTGAGGCGGAATCGGTTGTTTATGCAAACTCTTATTAATATCAAGGGTGAAATACTATGTAAAAAGCTAAAGTTAACGTCAGTTTCCTCACTCGAAAGCGATGTCAGTGAAGGGCGAGTCCAGGATATGAACCCGCACATACTGATCCGCGGTCGAGTATCTTACCGACGTCGCCACTGGCTCCAGCCATTGCACATACAACTACTGTATGTGTTATTTGCTATAAATCATACTAGTAGTAATTGACAGTATTTTACAATCACTTTAATTTTTCGTTTATGCAACGGTATTATAATAAATACCGACCAGTCTAAAATAACCAGAACGGATTGTTACCAATGGAATGAATTAGAGGACTGAAGAAATTAAAGATCAAGAAAGAAAAGAAATTGTAGAGACGCTCACATGAGAAATCATGTTTGAAAAACATTTGAACTAAATTGACTGACTTTGAATGAATAATAAATAAATGAAATTGAAAATAAATAGAATGCCTTCTGAAATAGAAAAAAGTCGGAAACAAGAAAAGAAGGCGAACACGTAAATGAAAATAATGAACGATGAAACGAATGACGTACGGTGCTGCATAAAGAGAGCGATGAAAGAGAATATGGCGCCGTGCTGAAAGATAATGGAAAAACGTTAGAAAGTTAGTTATTTAGTCAGAGATTCTTCACAGATTTCAGTATTGACGGCTGGAGCCAGTGGCGATGTCGGTATGATGCTCGAATGCTGATCAGCAGGTGCAGGATTCAAATCCTGGGCTCGACCGTCACTGACATCGCTTTCAAATGATAAAACTGACGTTAGCCTTAGCTTTACCAGCTTTTTATTTCGCAGATTTGGCCCATGTCTTGGCAGTAAATTGTGAATTCTTCGTCAGAAAGTGTACAGCAAAGAATGCTGGAGTAATAATTTATTTGAATATTTATTAATATTTACTACTAATAATGCTTAACAATTATTAGTAATACATAACTATTTGCATTATTTTAATAACCAATGTTAGCTGGTGGGTAGTTGGTATATTGTTCGACAGCGGATCAGAAGGTGTACGGGTCAATTCCAGTGTTCTCCTCGTCATTAACATGCATCGAGCTGGAAACTGACGTTAAACCTCTCTTTAGCCTTGTCTTAAATTAGTAGTTCGTAGAATTTCCATGGACGTACGGCGTTGTGATAACCGTTAATAAGATAAATCAAACCTCGGGCATAGTACTGCTCAATTGAAAAAAGTAGATTATCACTAAACATTCCAAGAAATCGAGTTTGTTTAGGATAAATAAACACATTGAACATATGGCCAGAGTGTAACTTAACAAAGGAACTCTTTTCTACAACAGATTTCAAGTTAAGACATGTTACGTATATCACGCAATTAATCAATCAATCTTTAACGTCCGGTTTCTCACCATATGGCAATGTCAGGGACGACTCTTGCAGACTCTATACAAACAGACGTCAAGAAACGACACGATGAGTACTGAGTATAAAAATACTAATAGAGACTTATCTTTAATTATTTTCTATATAAATATCATGCAAGTATTGTAATAATCTAAATTCAGTTCAATTTTTCTGTTGTCCTCTTCACTCCGTAAGAAAAATTCTAAATATAGAGCGATTGAAATTTACAATCTCTCATGCTAGCTGGAAATTTGAAATCACCATTCATATCAAATCATATCATCTTCATATCACTTTATATTACTTCATATTACCTTATCCTACTTAATATCAGCTCTATAACATAAAGCATCTGTGACCTATCACCCAACGTACTTTATGCGTTAGAGTAGCATAATCTACAAAAAGAAGATGAAAGTAAAGCTGTAGCTAATGTTAACGTCAGTTTCCTCACTAGAAAGAGATGTCAGTGACGGCGAGCCCAGGATTTGAACCCCGCACACTCCGATCCGCAGACAAATATATTACCGACATGCAACTGGCTCCAGCCAGGAACTTGAATAAATAACGAACCGAACAATAAATCCTTAGCTTATTATATTGAAGATATCCCATGAAGTAAAAAACCTAAAAATGAATTTCTAGCTAATTTAAACATAAGAAAATAGCACGTTAGAAAGACATTACTAATAGATTAATTAATATAAATTTGGTATAAGTAAATGTGACTCAGCTAAAGATTTGTTAGGGGTGGAGGGGGAGGTTTAATGCCAGAGCTAATACTCCATGGCTTCAAGAAACATATGAGTTAAAAAGTACTACCCATAAAATGTGATTAAATTCTGAAGTGTTTGATCATTCACTTTAAAAAGTTGGGAGATATAGCCTATCGATTCACTAGGACTCTAGGCCAATTTTATGCATTTGGATTAGTTAATTAAATAAGTGAATTAATTTCACGCATTATTTATGAGCGCATGATATATTAAATTCTGCAGAAGTAAATTAAGATCAAAGGTGATATGACGTAATTTCCTGAAGCAGACGGAATTCAAACCGGATGTGGAGATTAACCATAATCCCAAATTAAATTTTATCGATCCGCGTTGTTGTAGATATGACATCGTCCCGCTAGCTATTCTGCTGCATCTCATGTGGAATATGCTGGAACCTACGGATCTATCTAATATTCTTCCGTTCTTCCAGTTCTTAACTGACTCATTTAGACTACAGTGCATAGTGTCAGCTGCTATGGAGACAGAGTATTAACGAATACTTTAGTTCTTGTATTTTAAAGGTATGAGAATGGTATCAATCAATCAATGGTATCAAATATATTAAAAAAGTTGTAAAATAGATAAAAGCATCGGTGTCATTGGAAGATGTTTCCTACAAGTCCAAAGCGTTTAGTTAATCAATAACTATTTGCTTTTAAAAGAAATGTAGCTGTTCACATGGTTAGCCTTCATGCTACAAGCGACAGGATTCGAAGATTATTTTTAAAATATTACTCTATAGTATAATGTGCAATATGCGATTCATAATCATGATTAAATGTCCTTAATTAGATACAATTTTCATACCTATTTCAATACCTTTGGCCTTAGCGACAATGCCTTTCTAGACTATCGCATTGCATAGTTTATAATTATGGAAATTCTTATGACGAGACTTTCATTTCTGCTTACTGCATATATTAGCAAAGGACGCCTAATTATATTATAACTATTACCACGCAATAGTAATCACTTGTGAACAGCTAGTAGATGTCTGGGAGACACTCTGGGAGATCTGCTGTGAGACTGAGCGGATCCAGATTGGACTTGTCGGAGAGATAACGGACTCTCTGAAGCTCGTCTTCGAGACCGGGGTGACGTGTCACTGATGGTCCATCCAGCCAGGCCTGTTATACTTCCCACAGGGTCTGCCAGACCCGTGACCGCCACATGAGGTATCGAGTCAGTCCCAGGGTTAAATAGCCTCACCAGTTCAGACCTAAACCTCTGCCCCGTTAGACAGTATAGAAAGAAGTTAATGGCGTGATTGACGCATGCAAGCTGGTTATTTATAGCCCTGGCTAGATTATAGGCATATTTATGCGGACCTTCCGACCAGTATGCTCTCCCGATGGAGAGAATAATGCTAGGAGTGACGCAGGCAAGAAAGGTCAAGGATACGCTTAGACACATCCAGGATGTTTGAGCAAAGGACGAGTTCTTTCTGTTAGAGTTTGAGATGTAGATAGACGGTGCTGAGGCAAGACGTTCTACGAATGTCAGAGTTCTGATAATGAAGCAGTTACAGATGAGAATGAACAAGAAAGGAATGGCGCTAACCAGAGTAAAAGCTATCCATCCTCGCACGAATTCTTCAAAGTACAGGAACGGAGCCACCCAGCCACATCGGTGTGACGTCGAGGCCGTGACGTCACGTGAGAGGAAGATGTGACCGTTCTTTAGTATAGCGAGGGTAGCGATTACCGCGGCTGCCCAGCAAGCCTTCCGGGGCACGCAGACGCTTCGCTTATGCAGAGGAAAGCAGACGGCGATGAGCCGATCAAACGTGAACGCTACCAGGAGCCAAATAGCAACATCACTCGACGTGTAGAATGTGAATTTCTCCACCTTACAGGTCCACCCGTGAAGATCTGAGAATGTGAATAGACGAATGGATTTAAAGAATTCCGGACCAATCCTTGAGATCAGGGCAAGTGTATCCGCTAAAGACATTATAGAAAGATAAACGCTGGTGGTCGTATTGCGCAATCGTCTTCGTCTCATGACAATGAAAGTCAGTAGGTTTCCTAGACAGCCAAGCATTAGGATGACCGGAGATACGTACGTCCAGACGTAGGAAAATTCATCTGGAGCTGACCTGGAGTCAGTGAGGTTATTCCTATATAGAGGCGGCTCCTCGATGACATTTCTCCGAACCTTTGTGCATCTTATAACACCTCGTTGTGAGAATGTATCGAGTCTGTTGAGATGTGTAGAGTGCGTGACGTTCGATACGTTCTCGTACGATATCCAGCAAATAGTTGCATTCATTTCAGCCATAACTGAAGACGCTACAGCAACATCTCACTGCTTTATTCCTCACGTAATATCTACTCTTAAAATATCGGAAACAGACTCTTCAGATTATATCGTATCCAAATAATTTTTTGTTTATGTAAAATTTTATTTTTAAGAATAAACGACGATGCACCGCTTCTGTAAATTACCTGAAAATAAACAGAAAAAGTTTTAAAAAAGAAACGAATTATTTAAAAAAAATAAACAACAATTTAATAGAATGTTATGTGATCATCCTGGGGTTGGTTCTAGCTAAAGATTTCTCTAATAATTATAAAGTAAAAGCTAAACTAATTTCCATTAAGCAACTGCATAATAGTAGACATTTAAGCAAACATCAACTTAAGCAAAGACCCGAGGTTCGAAAACTACTAGAAAGTTCTCTGACTATAAGTTCTCTGAATTTATATATATCTTTACTTCGCCAATTGAGCAAACCAAACACACACACACACAACAGACAAACAACACGAACGTGTGCTACGAAAAAGTATGCTAACATTAAATCTATAACTTTCTTAAAAAGACATAGAATCTATCACGCAGTTACTCAGAAATTTCACCCCCACCAGGTCGGTATAACGAACCACTTGAACTCGTCAAATTGACCCTCAAAAGCCACTATGAAAGACACTTTCATGTTCCTGAGAAAAATAGCTCAGGCCTAATTATAGAACTGATCTAAAAATTCTAAGCAATTTGAAGTAAACCAATAACCACGCCAAATAACTTATGCTTTATTTTTTTTATCAGAATAATATCTCGCTTCGTAGTTTAGAGAAAGGGATTAAATCCAATCATATCAGCAAAATGGAGCAAAAAGTACGTTGCACTTTAACAGAAAACCATCTTCAATGCTATATCGAAAATATAAAATAAACAAATGTGCCATTTTTTATTAAAAGACTTCTGGAAGAAGCATGCGTATAGCAGAGATTGTATTGAAGAGCACGGAGTGCATTGAACCTTTTGAAAGATACGATGTGGATTAAGTTCAAAGGGCCAAGCGAATGGAAACCGGAAATCAAATTGATACAAGTACGGGATTGCAGATGTACGAGAGAAGAGTGCTATAGAGAGATTAAAAACATATAGCGAGAACAATCTCAAAATAGTCTAAAAAACAGGCAGGTTAAGAAGTGGTTGATAGATATTTGTGTGTACGTTAGTGAAGAGAGAGAGAGAAAGAGAGTCAGAGAAAGAGAGAGAGAGAGAGAGAGAGAGAGAGAGAGAGAGAGAATGAGAGAGAGAATGAGAGAGAGAAGATTTGAGAGCTTCCATGCAATTGTTTTCTCACTATAATGAATATGGGTTTTCTGTCAATAACTGGAAGAAAATTCAGATTTTTCTAAAAGTCGTGTCAAGAAGTTGAGAATAACGAACCCCATACAGTAATACTTGAAACCAGTGTAAGTAAATATTTTACGTCAATTTCTTTACTCAATGTCTTCAGTGATGGTTTTGACAAATACATAAACTCACTAGTATCTACACATATTACAAATTACCATAAGTTTTTGTAATCTTTGGAAGATTCTACGTTGTTCGGGAAAAGCAATGCGTTACTTGTTAAGAGTGCGCAAGTTAAGCCAGAGATACTTGGTTAATCTTAGATCTGCGCTAATCTTTCAGTTGACTGGCAAACCTACAATTCTCATAAGTTAACGGTACTTCAACAATATTGGTAAATACGTTCCCTTGTGATGTTGAGGTGAATTATATGAATTGAATTACTGTATTATATGTTCTTACACGTAGGTCTCTAAGTCAGTTATTTTTACGCTTTATTTGAATCAAAGTAGAAATGAATAGGTCAACAACAGTATATCCTTTAGAGGCGACTACTAGTTAAACTAGATTTAATTCCATGTTTTTCACTTTGATTCGTTTCCGCTTGAAAATCAGTCAGTTGCATACGACTTCCTGTGATTAAGGGAAGAGCTTGAGTTAATAATTTCCCTTACTTCGTCATTGTCTAGCTTGGAACATTAAATTTATTGATATTAAAAATTAAATTTAAAAAATTAAATTAATTGAAATTTATTAAATCTATAAACTCATCATTAAAAAGGCCATCTTTACTCAATAGTTAATGTAACTGAAACTTTTTGTGTAGGTAGAAGCAAGAAAATATTATTAATTGGTAAGTTTCATTGGTTGGTTTCACTAAGAACGCCTATTTTTGGATACATTTGATTGGTGAATCTTGAAATTATGTCTCTAAAGTAAGCGAATACAAATTAACGGAGCTCAGTCGTCTCATAAACCTAATACAATTTGAAATTTTCGTTAAAATTACCAATTGAAGGGGAAAAACATGACCGCAATGCTCTCTACTAAATCTCCTTCTAAATTCCAGCTGTTGTTTGATTTGCTTCGCTTCATCGCTCCAGGCATTGTGCGTTGTTTTTTTTTAGTTTAGACACTCTGATGAGTTATTCCTGCCGGATATTCATTGGACGATAGCAAGAAATAATACAGTATATCTACAAACAGGTTCTGCTGCTCCAACCCGAGCCAATGTCGTGATTGAAGGCAGTTTACGTGACTCTAGGTGACACAACATTAAATAAAATTCGTATAGAAGTTAACACTACGTAGATATATTACAATTAGACATCCGCCAAGTGAATAATAAGATTTTTCTCTGGAAATTTAAATAGTTGTACTACTAGGCCTACAATGCAGGACTTAGAGGTTGTTAAATTTAATTGCATTTTTATCGTACATATTCTAAAAGCAGCTGTGTTGAAAGTGCCCAGATGTTGGTGGAATTCGCGACCTTTTAATTAACGAGCAAGGCTATTTCTATTTTTCAAGTATTTAGAGAACGTCGAACGAAAATCGGAAAGGCTGGCAAAATGGCGGCTCCCAAATCTACAAATACAGAAATACATCATCACCGCCCGACTCAGATTTCAGCTCAGTCAAGATTATTTACCAATTCAATAATTGCCTCTTTGCTTTTCTAGTTTTTGTTGCATTGCTGTATGTGCACGATTCATATATGGGTTATTATGCCTAAAATAAAGTAATAGATAAATAAAAATACATCATTTGAGAGTATAGGGCCTACTAACTCATATACCATATAGGCCTATTGCTCAGCAAGCAGCTCATTAGCTCCGACCATTGACAGTAACGCTCTAATTGCCAGCCAATCACGGCCTCATGTCCAGTGTAGTGACATACCGTGACATAAACAGAGCTTGCTGTTAAGGGCTCGATTAGCTGGACTTCTGGTCATTAAGTGTCGTTTTATCAGTCATTAGCACATGTAAGTCACATTACGACCAAGAGAATACATTCAACAGCGGTGAATTATTATTTACAAAGGACTCCTTCAAACAAACCTCTGGACGCTGGAAGCTGTTAAATTCCTAAGAAGTTGCCTGGAGGAGAAATAAAAACTCGTAATCGTTATCAGCAGCCAACCATGTGTTGCGGTCGACATTGTTAAGCACAAGGATTCGGATTTATTCATTTTTTTCCGTCATTGCATGACAAATTCTCCCCAAAACGAGTGGTCTTGCAATTGGCTAGATCGATTTATAATCGCGCGTAATTGGTAAGAAAGGTTCTTTTCGGACAATTTCAGAGGAAACTCGTGAAAAATCTGCAAGGAATCTGGCATTGCCCCCTTCCTCTCTCCTGATGGCAAAATATTCGTATTCGTATTCCTTCCTTTAGCGTTGCGAATGTTGTTTCAACGAAAACTGAAATCTCGTGGTGAAAACATTTGAGTCCACAGATAAAAACTAAAAGATTACTTTAGCATCGCTGCAAGGCCGTATCGTGCGATGTTTTCTACCATTTTGCTCAAACCTTAATGAGAAAATGTGCAACAACCCGAAGATACTGGTTAATTAAAGTTCCACAATTTTTTTACTCATCTTCAAACGTTTTATACTCTCCATAAAACGTAATATGCACACTAACGGGACAGTTGAGCATAGACTAAAGAATAAAGCACGCGATTCGCTGGAGCCGACTACTGCAGATATGGGGACGGAAATGAAAATTTGATGTAACCCGCAATTTTATGTGTCTAAGGCTAAACTCTCCATTCTTCATAAATTCTAAATTCATTGCTAACTGGTCACAGCAGTGCTCCGCTGGGTTACTGACACAAGGCAAGGCTGAAGAATATGTTCCTTGAATCTCTCAATTATTAGTCCAGTACAGATTACGATTACATCTACAGTGTATGCTATTCTAACGAGGAAATTTAATTAAAGAAACTTCAGTATTAGAAGATAGCGAGCTTCGTGCCTCAAGTCCGCACATGGAAGCGTCCGGGATAAATCACCGGTCGCCTCCGGAAAGTCTACGATTACGAGAAAATGGAATCTGATTTTAGATAGCCCTCGACTGCTCGGTGATTCGAAAGATTTATCGACTGAGGGTTAGCAAGTGCTACCATTCACCAGTAACTCTTCCATTTCATCGCCTCTGTGAGTCTGATCGGGAGAAAGAAGCGAAGCATAAGAGCAATATTTATCAGGAAGCAAAGAAAACAAGTTTAAGTCAAGCCTGTGTACGTATCAAAACAACCAAAGGAAATCAATCAAATCGAAACTCTTCACGTAATCGTTCAAGTTTCAAAGAGTTCACGTAATCGTAAGAGTTCAAAGTGCGTACTTTTCGTAAAAACACAAATTTTAATCTTTGAGGTAACATATAACAGTTTTATACCAGGTAGGGTCGTTGAGTTGATGACTGAGATGCTCAATAAGGAGCGAAGCAGCATAAATGAGAAAAAGAATAGTATATTGGATTTGATATATGTTATATCATTAGAGATAGTATAAAAGTAATATAGCATAGACTTATAGTATGATAATTTATAATAATAAGTATTATACAATAGCATATAAGAACATAATAACATACTATGCCGATAGTATAATAACATTGCTACGATATTTACTTTTTAAACTAAACAAGCAATTTAGTTAAGTCTACATGTATATAAGTTCAACTTAGTCGCAGCATATGAGTTCATGCAGTTGTCAAAGAAACCCTGACTGACATGCTTTACATTAACCCACTGATAGGCGGCCTAGTTGTCTGCATCAAATATTAACTTCCATCGTTACACGCGCATAAAAAGAAGAAAGAGCATATGATGAGAATCGTTTAATGTCAATCTAAAGAATGTTAGTGACATCCTGTTGAAGTCGTATTTATGTTGGTGACATGTTGGTCCAAGAAACCGAAAAATTCTAAATTCTTATCCCCAGTCGTAATTCTAAGATATTCAACCATAGCCTACTAATTACAGAAGACCCCCATGTTGTAAGCGTGATAGTGGCCATTGATTGAATTGAAGCTCACATTTAAGCCAGTGTTTCGTTGTTCTTAAATTCGCCATTAATCAGCCAATATCTACACTCTAGCGGGTAGAAGAACCGGTAGTGCGTTGCTTAACTATCCGACTTTGAATCAGTTGGTGCTGGTTTCAAATGCATTACGTACTGTCAATGATATGTTTTCTAGAATGGAAATTGACGTTAAACCAGGTTTTGCCTTTTCTATTTTTGTAGTCTCAGGGTTTCAAATACAAATCCGTTCGAGGCTTCTGTCAAAGCGTCATGACTTTCTCATTTCTAGAATTTTAGTGGCTTTACTGATGAAATAAATTACAAATGTAGGCCTCCCTACGTATCTCTAAGGCATTTAGTCGCCGCTTGTAGATACGAGCAGCTATCGATCTGTATAATTTTCTGTATTTTC